>JABAJS010007632.1:0-58925 GCA_018221635.1 Tephrocybe sp. 10521TJB
GTGGGCGAGTAACGACGTGATTAGATGCGTCACGTGTGACAGTGCATCTTGTGGCAGTCGCGAGCAGCCTGCAGGGGTAGGCCATGTACTGCGGTCCTGTTCAGAGTGGGTGGCGTGGGTGATGCGAGTGACACAGCCGCAACACGACTGGGTGCGACCCGGATCGTGTTGTGGTTCCGGTACAAGGTCAATTAATGCTTATTGAGAATGAAAACATCTGGTACTTACTTAAGTATCTAGTTTGCTTGAGGGCCTCACAAACGCGTGCGCGATGGGAATCGGATGGCGGACGACGGTGGTGGTGGTGATGTTGACGAAATTCAAACCAACATTAAACTCAGCTCTAAACGGTAAATAAAGGTACACGTGATGAGATTTATGTATAATACTTGCCGTTTTAGGAAGCGTCATAGTGGGGGAGAGCTGGGTCAGCTGATAGTCATTGTAGAGAAAAGGCTTCGGCAACTTCCTTGCATTGATTTGGTATGTCGGACGCCTCTCTCGCTACGCTCATATAAGTACCGCTCGGGGACACCACTACCTTCAGCCGAGGTTGGAGTCTTTATCGAAGAGGAACGATGGCTACGACTCTCTCGCTCCGGGGCCAGAAGCAAGCGTTGCGGAAGTCCGTGTCGGCCATAATGAAGTCCCTCTCTTCTGCGTCGATCGAAGAACAATGTTAGTACCTTTGGTATGATGATGATGCATTCGCATAGTCAACCAACAATGGTCTAAAGGGCTTTTATGTGCTATTTTTCTAGCGCGAGCCGTAGCGTCAAGAGTTCTATCACTACCTGCATTTCAACGATCTCAAACCATAAGCTGCTACCTGAGCATGCCGTCAGGCGAGCTGGACACGACGATTCTCGTCTCAGAAATCATGAAGTGCGGTAAGTGCCCAGACTTGCTTGGAGCAATTAGAGCCGACCAGCAAGTTTGATGTAGGTAAAACACTATTTGTACCGAAAATTGAATCCTCAAAAAACGGACATATGGACTTCTTGAGAGTCTATGGACCTAACGATCTCATTACCTTCCCCAGCGGGCTTTGGGGGATCAGGGAGCCAGGCTTCCAGTGGCTGGGTGCACCCCGAGAGAATGGTATGCCGCTGTTATAGGCTCTATCAAAACACGCAACTCAATGTGATCTTTTAGCCTTAAGTCCTTCCGCAGATAGCTTGGACATCATTTTAGTGCCTGGTTCGTTTGAATATACGTTGGCGCAGTGCTTCACAACTTATTCCATTATTCAGGTGTAGCCTTTGACCGTTCTCTTTCACGACTAGGCCATGGGAAGGGGTATTACGATCGATTTATTGCCTCGTACTCATCTACTGGGCGACCCAAACCACTTCTGGGTGAGTTTTCGTGACCAGTCATCGTGTCGGACGCTTCAAGCATGTTGTAGTTGCGCTGGCTTTGCGCGAGCAGGTTCTCGAGAACGTGGTCCCTGTTGGAGATCACGATTGGAGTATGGATCTTATTGTAACGCCTGACGAAGTTTTCTCAAACCCGCGAGAAAAGTAGTATTCCTGAAGTACGCCTGTTCAGAAATGTACCACCAAGTACGAAGGCGACATTCAATTTATTTTTACTTTTGTGGTTCATGCGTCCGCCTGGACCAAGGGTTCGAACTGGAATGATAACCCTTCTTCCTCCTCTTCAGAACTCGTGTCATTATGTGCGTCTGGAGACCACCCTGTCGCAGCCAGCATGGCTTCGTAGGGAGATGTGACGCTTCCTGAGGGAAGCGGGACGTCAGATGTTATGTGCTTCATAAGGAAATCATGAAGGAGAAGATTCATCCTGACCAATGACCGGTTAGTGAATGTTCGTGTCAAAGGAAAGACGCCATGATCTCACTCATTCGGGTGCGTTACAGTTCCGAAGTGCGGTGCATCCTCGACGATGTCTAATTCAGCATCGACGTCGGCATCATGGAGGCTTTGCAGAAGTTCTTCCGCGTAATGCACGGGGTAAGCAATGTCCCCACCGCATTGAATCAACTTCACAGGGCATCTGATTCTACCGAGTTTCTCCTTAGAGTATGGAACTGGTTCCAAGAAGAACTTGACGGTTGCAGTATAAAATTCGTCAAACCTCCCAGGACCGAACTTTTTTATTGCCTTTGGGATAGTGACTTTAGACATTTAGACAGACCTTAGCCTCTGCCGATATAGAAAGTGAGTGGTGTACTCGCCTTTGACGAAAGCTTTTATTATCCTCGTTATAGATGAGTTAAACCCAAGCTGGAGGCCACCACCGATAGCATCCATCAATGCTAGTTGATCTGGCTGTGAAGCATTGTGCCAACCCTGAACCCAACAGTCGTATATCTCTTGTCGACCTTCTTTCACTTCTATTGGCTGGCGTATACAAATGATGGAGTCAATTTTTTCTCTTCCATGGCGATCGACTAACCTCTTGTAAAGGTATGGGAGAAACAAGGAACAACGACAAAACTTTGTCGGGATATAAGATACCCATCTGCAATGCGGTGCGAGTGCCCATGGAAAGGCCGAGAAAGTGACAAGGTGGTAATTTCAGGGCGTTCTGTGAAGATTCGTCCGAAATGAGAACTTTCAAAGAGCGACTGAATCAGAAAAGTCACCATAAAAGCTGCCATATCATGCGCCGCGTCCTGGCTTCCCCAATCACTTCTTACTTCCCCTTCCGTATCTCCGTGGAGCCTCGTATCGACCCCAATGAGATTGAACCGCCGAAGCTGGGGGTCGCAAAACTGTGCTAATTAATGGTATATCAGGAAGGGAGTGGGAAATCTCTTTGGCAGGGCATACGGTGGAAAATGTACTGGGCAATATAAACCGGGTGTATCACTATCACAGTTGGAATGCTCGGGTCGATCTTCTCCGCTGAGGCGCATGTTGGGGTGGAAATCGTATACGAGACATTGGCTGGACCGCTTGTTGGGTTGATCGTAACCACAGGCATCTTGGACTATGTCGATTATTTAAACGGCGGGTGCTAATAACGTTAAGAATTGACCACGGAACCTCGATGGTTTAATCCTCAGCACTTTTTTTGGGGCCAAATGGCAGTTGTAGGATCCTGGGTGGAATGTTGAGATAGGTCATATGGGGGTTGTCTTGCGCACTGCATAATGATATGAAACGTGATCGTGCGTACGAGCAGTGTGAGTCGACTGATGATCCGTTTTTGCAAGAATTTCATTTGAATCTACATAACTTTGACATATCGAAAGTTGCCTGGGGACCGACATAGACAACGTAGGCCTTTGTCACTCTTAGACTGTAACACGTACGCACTCGCGTGGTGTACCCTTGAATTACCGACGTGAAAAAAAATTGCACAAGATTGTAAAATCTAATCCCCATGCCAGAGCCGTCATAACAACCAGAACTTTCTCCGTAGAAGGCCTCGCAATGGAAATTTTGATGGGATTGATGCGGGATGCCTACTTGATCAAAATATGCTTTAGTGGCTGTGCTGGCGCCCCTATCTTAGACTGTCTCTCAAGTCGCGCCACATACCATTTAACCGAAACGAACGCGATATACGGATGTCCTGTGGATCTTCTGTAGTGACGTGTCGAGCATCTCTTGACAATTGCGGACTTGAAGGCACCAGTCTCAGCATCTGGGGCCGCCTATTGCATGCAGAGGCGACCACCCTAGGCATGCATGAACCTTCTCTTCCCGAATCAAAATACAACGACCCTCTTTTTTTTTTTTTTTTTATTGTCCTCTGAGGCTGAGCCTTATGGGGGACCTAGCTATTCTACGTACAGGCCCCAATGCCTTCTGATCTGACGGCGTCCCCTCTTGCACCCTTGGTGACTTCTCCCTGAGGCCCAGCACGGAAACGCCGTTTTTTGGGGCACGCCGTGTATGTCAGTCAGTTGTTGTGTACTCCCTCGCCCAATATGTTTCTTGCTCACAACGACTCTCTAGTAGCAATTTGTGTCTTGGGTTTCCTTCTGAAAGACCTTCGGGACTATGCCCACGATGGTCACCTGGGATCGGTACCGTACTCTCGCTTACTTTTTGAGATCACCTCATGCTTTGATAAGACTGATGATAATGAGGCCTACGACGCCCTCGTTCAACTTGGTCTCAAGTATCGTAATTGCCTCATTCGTCTATGTGAGTTGCATGAGTTATTGGTTATGTTCTCTATGCACTCATCAATATCAAGACTATTTAAACGCGAGAAGTAATTCCGCATCCGGGTCGCAAGATGTATCTCCACCTTCCTTTGACATCATACGGAACCAAATCATGAAAGATATAGAAGAAGTTCCCCGGACAAGGTGGAGTGCCCGACATCAGGTATGTTTTCTTGATGCCTGTATAGACATTAGCTCATCTTTTTCAGGCGTTGCTGCGCGATGGATATAGATGTGTCATCAGTGGCGCCTATGATCGGCAGGGTTTCTTAGATATTGAGGAGGTCTATGCGGCATGCTTGTCCTCAGATATTAAGAGAACAAGTTTTACAGAGGTTGCTTACATCTTTCCCGAGAGCGACCAAGACAGTGATCAAGTCCTTACTTTTATTACTTTGACGGTGTTCATCCTACTGATGCCTCTTACAGAGTTATGTTGCGGCAATACTCAAATTGTTTGGAATTGAGGATCGAGCGAATGAATTGCATGGCGGCAATGTACATGGCTTCCATAATGTGATGACCTTGGCGGGCGACTTGTACTCAGCGTCCGACCTCTTTCAATTGTGGCTAACACCGGTACCTGATCAAGTACGTTACAGCCTTGCTTTAATGGTCACCACTCACGCTCTATCCAGGAAAACACTTATGATGTTTGCGCCATACCTGAATTACGTGGCCTTTTCTCATTGCCCACCCCCGAACGCGTCACATTCAACGTCGAGCCCTCTTTCGCTGCCGGGGCTAAGGTGTAGAATAAGGAGATCAAGCTGCCCGATCCAAGATTGATGGCCATCCGCGCCACCTGCGCTCGTGTCGCTAATTTATCGGGGGCTGCTGAGCAAGCCGCTCAGATTTTTAGTGACACGGAGGATATCCCAGTTTTGACTGATGATGGAAGTATGGCTGAACTTCTCTCTTCACGCCTGTCAACGGTACTCAAGTGTTGACGCACGTGGTTTGTGCCAGTACATTTTAGCTACGTCTATCCTTGTCTGACTTGTGTTCTGTTTTTCGCGATTCTTAGCCAATTTCGACGAAGCCACTTATTTAGTCTGAATGCGTAGTTATCTCTAATATACAATCTCTGAACGAACAGCTATGTGGAATAAATATACTTGGCTATGTTTGAGGTGTACTTCTGGCCTTCCTTCACTCCAGCTCCCTAACTAACTACCAGAGATGCTACGTGCGACCGTGCTTCGTACAGGTTCGACCCGCCATATTGACTCGCAGATCCTTGCAGGATTTACGCGTTGAGAGGGTGTGCATGCCTTCAATCGACCAAGGCGAACACCCCCGATCGACACTTGGATAAATTCTGTGGCATTGGTCTTGATCCATCACTTTTTGAAGACGACAGGCGGGTGTTATGAGATACCGTGATGCCCGGCCTGTCGACATGCAGGTGGTGGCCGTTGGCGCCTACCCGACCCTGCCGTCTTTCGTCTTTCCATCAAAGTCAGCAGTTACAAAAGAAAGAGCGTCACTAACGAACATACTATTTCGTACGGTAATGAACACGATTTATGGATGCCTTGTGGATCTCCTGGAGTAGATATTAACTTCATTACTCTGAGTGATAGCGTGAGCGATCGATGAAACAGGGATGAACATCTATCTGGAAGACAACCTACCCTCGCATGGTCTGTTCTGCAGCCAGTATCATCCGATATGCTCTACCGGGAAGATAAGCGAGACCTGTACAAGAACTTAGACAAGTTATGGGACATTGTAAGGCCTTTTCTGGACCTAGCTGAGGTACAAGTACACCTTTGGCCCCTGTATCAAAGTTTCCCGGGGAACCATCGGCATTTAGAATTTTTGTGGACAGCTGAGAGGTTGTAACGATCTTTAAATTATTTAGTGAGTCACAGTCAGGAATTGACACCTTAGGAACACACAGCGAGGTTGTGATTTGTAACAGCAACAGTGAGTACCTGCTTTATTTTTTCTAGAAGCGCATTTCTTGCTGGAATTGCCAGGTCGTGTTTTGCTTGGAAAGGAAAAGATATCGAATTTATAACGACCAGTGAAACCTAATAAACAAGTCAGACGGTAGACACACGATGGATATCTCCAGTCTAGTATGGCGCGCACTTCACGGTGAGATTCGATCAACTTGGAAAAGTTGTGGATGAAGGTCATTAATTCAGAGAGGCTCAGGATATTGATGTAATATATCAGGTCTGAATAGTCTTGCCGGAGAGTTTCCGAAGCTATTCGACCACATATTAGCAAACAGCGAATTAAGATTGACACCGATTGGTTGATAGTACCTTTCAATTCTCGGACAAGAGTAGCAGGACTCGTCATATTCTGACAATCTGATCCATATAAGATGTCAAATTTCTGTTTTAAGCACGATATATGACTTACCGACGAATAGAACTTCGAGACCGGCTTCAACAAAAGACCTGAGAATGCTTATCGCGAGGGTCTCCTTGGGTGTTCCTGGGGGTCCTGATATTTCAATTATTTGCCCACGAGAGAGACCCCCAGAAAGAAGATTATCGAGTGACGCAGAACCCGTTGAGATTTTTTTGCCATTCTTGGCAATTGATGCCGCAGATTGGGTGAGCGTGGGCTGACTCTCCGTTTGCATAAGTTTCTGCCTCTGGGAAAGAGATATAATGGTATCTGCCTCCGATAGGGATATTCGCATCTCTGTATTATATCAAATAACTACCATTAATAGTGTGATGAAATGGCCTGACCTTGAGCTAATATCCCAGAAGAGATGCCTTGTAGATCCTGGACACTTGTGTATCCTGCGCTTGTCAGTTGTGCGAGCACAGGGCCCGGGAGTCGGAGGGAGGAAAGTGGTCTTGACATTGATTAATGCTGTCAGCAGTGGTAGGCAGACGTGATAGGCGTGTATGGTCGCGCGTTCCAATTAGATGGTTCGTGGAAGTTGAAACAAGGTCGCGTTGCAGCTGATACACGTGGCCCTTAAACGCGTCTGGGAAATTTTGCTCGATGCCGGGCCGACTCCAGTCCAGTGACGGGGTGAGAGCATCTTCTATACAGCTTTATAGTACTAGATATCAATCTACATTCGCTCGTAAAAGTATAATGAAGGCCTTTTCTAGTGAATTATACCGTGATCCCATGGAGAGCAGACGTAGGCAGGGCATCTCCTTCGACGGACACCGTTATCTTAATTTCATGCCCATCTGCCGATCCAATAGTAGCAATTGGCCTTCCGAAGAGCCAAGGCTTCACTGTCCAAGCCGCCTACTTTCATCGCCCCCTTCCATTTCGCCTCTTCAGGACCCGCAGCAATCTCTTCAAATACGAGACCGGCATTTTGGCCCTTGCGTAGGAAGTCGTCGCATACATTTTTGTGCGTATACTTCCCCGCCTGCTTGAAGTCAGAAAGGATTAAAAACTTTGAAAATGCTTTCTAGCACCAACCGAGACATGTAATTTAGAGTTCTTGGACCGCGAAAGTAGGGCTGATATTGATGAAATTAAGGCATCGTGTGAGTCATGAAAATGCAGAAGATCTGAAAGGATCATGCAATCGTATCCTTGGCCAGGATTGTCGTCCTTTGCAAATTCATTAACCAGTTCTCTGGTGAGCCAAGAATAATCCTTCAATATTCGATTAAGATGTGCAGACTGGAGGACTCACAACAAGGCGCTGGTATCAGTTCCCCATTCATATCCAGAGCATTCTATATGACATTTAACTTGTAAGTTGGACCTGTTTTTCTTCAGATTTTCCTTGAGATTGCCGAGGATATTTTCGTCAGGATAATCGGTGACGATTATGAGTGCCGGGTGGTGGGATAGTGTTGCCAGAAGTAGAGAGGGTAGACCAGATCCGGCACCAAGCTCGATGACTACAATAATCACGCAGTAAGTTTTCAGGACGATCGATGATCAGAATTCAAGCGAACCGGTGGATCCACTATGTACGGGAAAGAGCCCTCTTTCAATCCTCTCCGCTAGATACAGCGCAGGAGAGAAAAGATGGTCCGCAAGGAGAGTATTTGCCTTGTAGCAAACGTTTCATTTAGGCGAATCTCGGGCGAACATGAGGCAAGCGCACTTTGCCTTCCTACAAGCTGTGGCTGAGACAAATTGAAATTTGCTATGAAGTGGAGACGCACTTTTGAAGCTATCTGAAGTTTCAATGGCCCATATTCTACGACATTATCGTCGATTACGGGTTGACCTCCAAGGAAAGCTAGGGATTCATTCAAGATGTCCTCAGGGTCGTCGTTCATGATTATTGTCATTTACATCAGATTTACATAAAAAAGGACGTTATTTGGGGTCGATCGTTATTTGGCCTTAGCACCAAAACAGTTGGGCACAACCAAACAGGGCCCAACGCGTTTTACTCTGACCAAAACGCATCTCATCCTACTTACCATGGCGCCCAAGAAGGCCAATGCGGAGCCTAAACAGAAAAGCCTCATGTCATGGTTTGCAAAAGACTCAAACGCAACGCCGAGCGGAAAATTGAAAGTTAAAAGCGCGAAGCCTCTCGTGGCGCTTTCTGACGACGCGTCGACATCCCAACCATCGTCTCAAGAGCCACAGACACCCGCGTCGAAGTCTTCCAATTTACGCGCCCTAAACTCTTCTGCAATGGCGAGTTCAGCCTCGTCGCGTGGACACAGTACACCCCCGACAAGCGACCCTATAGACGTGGACATGTTGGCATCTGACGAGGAAGACGCTCATCCTGTCCAGAAGATGGTGTGTCATTAAGGTTAAATATTCAAATAGAACCGTCTGATCACTTCTAGACTCAACGAAAACGAAAAGTCATGTTAGTCGAATCAGACGAAGAGGACAACGTCCCTTTACAACCCAAGTCGGTCCAAGCAAGTTCGTCGCCAGTCACCAAGTGTAAAAGTTTTATTATTCAGCAAAATCACGCTCTTTCTTACCTCCTCAATGCAGCTGCCGCCAAGAAGCAACGTATCTCCAAAGTTCGTACTGACGATGAAGAAGACGACGACGACGAATCCGGTGCCCTGACATCATTCTCTCAGAGACTCACCAACTTCAAAAAATCCCCTGTCAAAGGTGATGAGCATTTAAATGTATGCATATAAACTTACTTACGCTCACTATAGCGCGAAAGTCCCGCTCACATGCGTCGGACGACGACGACTTTATTGTTGCCTCGGACTCCGATGGTGATGCAAAGTCCGTAAAGTCCTTCGTGTCACGCTCTTCTGCCTCTTCGCGTCGCTCTGTTGCATCGTCAGAGGATGATTTTAGCGGCGACGACGACGGTCCTAAGTCTAAATCGAAGTCTTCAGTGAAGAAGGCTCCTGCCGGAAAGAAAACCTCTGTTCCATACGATACAGCTTCTTCTGGCGGCGGACTATTTTTAACAGCTGCTGAACGGCGCGAGCAAGGGAAGAAAGACGAGAAGAAGGCCGCGGAAAGCCCTTATTCGTTCTTGGGGGATATTAAAGATGTGGGGATAACAGTAAAAGCCTATGAACTTGTGCTGAGGCTTTCTATCTACAGAAAGAGGGACGCCGACCTGGAGAACCTAATTACGACCCTCGGACTCTTTATGTGCCCAAATCGGCATGGGCAGAATTTACGCCTTTCGAGAAACAGGTGAGTTCTCACATTAGTAGTAAAAGTAGGGACTGTAGCTGAAGTTTTTCTTATAGTTTTGGGAGGTTAGTTTGCTTCAGTGGATTCAAAGCATGAGTGCTCACGTTCGGATAGATCAAGCAAAATCATTACGACACAGTAAGCTCAGTTGTTGTCATCATGTCCATGATTCTATACTTCCTTTCAGATTCTATTTTTCCAAAAAGGGTAATGTGCTACCTTTTCTTTCTTCAAAGACTACTCATATCATTTGCCAGAAAATTCTTAGAGGTGCGTCAGGTACTCTTCACTCACCTCTTTGACTGAGGTTAAGAACTTTAGTTGTATGAAGACGACGCTCGGATTGGACATCAAGAATTCGACTTGAAGCTTACATCGAGGGTGAAAATGTCCATGGTAGGCTTTAGTTTCTTGTCACTTTGCATAAATCTCACCCGTAGAATTAGGTTGGTGTTCCCGAGATGTCTTTCAGCTTTTGGGCTGCGTAAGTGAATCCCCTGCTCATAAAAGGAAGACGCTCATAGTAGACTCGTGCTCCAGAAAGTTCCTTGGAAAAGGTATGTGACGGATCCATTGTGATGTCCATTCTGCCACTCAAATCATCCTTTTCTTTCAGGCTATAAAGTCGGCCGTGTAGATCAGGCAGAAACAGCTCTGGGGGCAGAGATGCGTATGGCCGCCGACAAGTCGCAGGGTAAAGCAAGCAAAGACAAAGGAAAGGAGAAAATTGTCAGACGGTGAGAATGACCTTCGCAACCCTAGGACTCAGGTTTGACCAAAAACCTTCAGCGAGCTCAACAAAGTCTATACAAATGGGACTCTTGTCGATGCAGAGCTCCTCACAGACGAACAAGCAGGACATTGTATTTCTGTATATGAAGAAGAATCGCAGGACAACTCCGACAGGAACAAGTTCGGTATATGCGTTCTGGACTGTTCAACGTCACAGTTCGATTTGAGTGCTTTCGAAGACGACGTATGCCGTACGAAGCTAGAGACTCTCATGCGGCAACTACGCCCGAAGGAGTTGTTATTCGTCAAGGTAAGTCATCAGATAGCTCTTGTCGTAGGCTTTATTTAAATATTATTGCAGGGCAACTTATCGGTACCTACTACTCGTTTACTAAAAGCCGTACTCCCTGCAGCATGCCTTTGGACAGGGCTGCGTACTGTAGAAGGATTTAACTTCGACGAAACACTACAAGAAGTCAGATCGATGTATCCGGAGGAGAGCGTTGATGTCATGGATGACGACGACGAGGAGAATGTTCTACCAGCTAGCGTACCGGGGCCTATCAGAGCGATGGTCACCTCCCCGAATGCTATCAAAGCCCTGGGATCTATGATCTGGTTCGTCTTTTATATTGGCAGAGTCGGCAACTCTGACTTGAATATTGCGCCAGGTATTTACGACAATTGAACATCGACAAGGATATATTGAGCATGAAGAACTTCAATGTCTACGATCCCATGAAGAAGGGACAGGGCTTGACCTTGGATGGACAAACTTTGGCACACATCGAGGTACGTATAGTTCAAGCAATCGATGTCAATGCGATCTCTCACAATCATCAACATTAGGTTTTATTGAACAACGAGGGCACTGAAGAGGGCTCTCTTTTGAAGCTTCTTGGTAGATGTATCACGCCGTTCGGTATTGTCTATTATTCTTCATACGAACTTCTGAGCACACCCTAATGCTCAATCAAGGGAAACGTTTGTTCCGAATCTGGCTTTGCATGCCTCTGCGCCAGATTGCCGACATCAACGCAAGGTACTATTTACTCAGACATTCTGTGCTGTGACTGGTACTGATGGTCCGAGTTACTGAAGACTCGACGCAGTACAAGACCTGATTGACCACCCGACTTTTGAGGCTGAGTTCATGGAGCTTGCAAAAGGGCTTCCCGACCTCGAACGTATTGTGTCACGCATTCATGCTAAGAACTGCAAAGTAAAAGACTTCCTCAAAGTTCTTGTGGTATGTCAATTTATTCAGGTTCATATCCCTGCTCTAATGATACATATTCAAAGGCTTTCAAGAAGCTCAACCGTGGTCTAAGTCAGCTAGGCGATACATCAGAGACCTTCAAGTCGAAGACAATCTTCGGTTTGTTGAGAAGTGCTCCTGACTTGCTCCCCAATATCAAGAATGTCGAAAGTCTTTACGTCAAGCCGTCGTCAGACAAAGGTATGCTGTAGGATTTCGTTGCTTCATCGTCGCGGGTTGACGCGTTCCCTTCAGACGATGAACTTATTCCTCGAGAGGGCAAAGATAATGTGTATGATGAAATTATGGCCGAGATCTCCGGTTTAGAGGAGGAGTTGGAAGACGACCTAAAGAAATTGGAAAAAAAGCTTGGGTACGACAAATCCTCTCCTATAATATTCATATTCATTCTGATTTACTTACAGTTGCAAACTCTCATATTGGCATAGTGCAATAGGCAACAAGGCACGAGCGTTAGAACCAATTATCCAGTCTACCGAACTCATATGACTGCCATCTAGGAAATTTACCTGGTCGAAACGTCAGCTAGCCAGAAAGGAATCCCAGACGACTGGACGAAAAGCTCGGCCACAAAGGTGTGTAGATCGATAACACCACCCAGCATTTCCCTCACTGTCATTATTCTGACAGGCCAAATCACGATGGGTTGTTCGATCTCTGCAAACGAAAGTAAGACAGCTCAAGGAAGCTCGCGAAAATAGGAATACTGCTATCAAAACCTTCAAGTTTCGATTGTATGCAGAGTTCGACGCCGATCGCTCCGTGTGGTTACGTATAATCAAGGTCTTTGCTGAACTGGATTGCCTGTTCAGTCTAGCAAAGTCATCTGTAGCAATTGGCGAGCCTGTGTGCCGACCAGAGTTTGTAGAGGGCGACTCGGCATGGGTCGATTTTGAGAGTTTGAGGCACCCAACGCTGTCCTTGACAAGCTCCAAGTCGTTCATCCCCAACGACGTGAAGTTGGGTGGTGATGTTGGAAAGATTGTTTTGCTGACAGGTAAGTTATTGCATCACGTCCACCTACAGATGTTGATCGATGTTTTCAGGCCCCAACATGGCGTAAGGATTTCCTCCTGCCTTCTACGCAATACTGACATGTATCATTCAAGGGGAAAGTCAACTGCCATGCGTATGACTGCTACTGGAGTTGTACGTAGCCTATTCCCGCCGTCTGCACTTTCTAAGACGCCCATTTCAGATTATGGCTCAGCTAGGCATGCTAGTACCTGCGTCTCGGGCACGGTTAGTAACCGAAGCTGTTGTTTTTCCGCCATCTGACTCGGTTCATAGGATATGCCCAATAGATTCTATAATCACTCGTATGGGTGCTTATGACAATATGTTTTCAAATGCAAGTACTTTCAAAGTCGAGTTGGATGAATGGTACGCTTTGCCTGCCATTCAACTCCATTTTTGCTCAATTATATGTAGCTGTAAAATTCTCCGTGATGCGACCCCAAAATCGCTGGTCATACTGGACGGTGAACAATGGTCTTACTCGAACATCTTTTTGACTGCTAACTTGTCTGTAGAACTTGGCCGAGGCACTTCAACATACGTATGTTGTTTCAACTCATTTTATAAGGCTCATTCATAAATTCTCTCCAGGATGGTATGGCTATTGCAGGAGCTGTTCTTCATCAACTTGCCACGCATACCCTACCGCTCTCATTTTTTGCTACTCACTATGGCTCTCTAACGGATGACTTCGCGTATCACCCCAATATCAGGAACATGCACATGTCTACCCTCGTTGATGACCAAAAACGCGAGGTGCGTCCGTGCTTCTAATTCATGTTGATGTCTCTAGTAAAACGTTGCCTGTAGCTGGTATTCTTGTTCAAACTTGTACAGGGAGCTGCGACATCTTCTTTCGGAACTCATGTGGCCAACATCGCAGGTGTACCCTTGCCTGTAGTGGAACGCGCCGATGTGGTCTCGAAGAACTTTGCGGAGCAGTTCAAAGAACGGATGCAGGTCAAGAAGAGGAAAGACAGCGGAAGGCTCCCCATCGACGCTCAAGCCGACTTTGCCTACCTCTACAAAGTCGCGACAGGCCTGCTCATGCTGCCTGATGACCACGTACGACGAAGAGATGTGATGGCTGGGCTGAGACAAACAGTCCAACGATATGTGAAGAAATAGTCACTGATGTTGTTGCTTTATCTTTGCTTTTTTCATTGCTTTGTGGCCTTCTTTGCTTTGCTGAGTTCCCCTGTGCATATATACCTCTTAATTGCTAATGACGGCTTTACAAGTCCTTGTACGCCGCCACCATCATGGATTCTGGACGCAACATTATTTATTGATGCAGCTATCGGACTTTAATTTCAGTTCAGTTTCCTGCTAAAGATGACTGGTCCTTACTGCTCCTTGCACTGTCAGGTTCAGTGTGTAGATGCATGGCACACGAAAAAGGACCAAGACGAAGGAGCTGAGTGTCCCGTGCAACCAAACGTAGCTTCAAATCACTTGGGTGTAAATATGATGCCCTATACAGCGTATGTGCTTAAGGCCCTATATATCCCAATAATTTAAATGATACCTAACTCAGTCCTTCCTTCCATAAACAAGCACTCTATGTTCTAGAGGCGCAAACTCCTTCGGTATACCTCCGCGTGGAGGGCCAGTTGCCTTTCCGAACACCAACTGAGCACGTAGGTTCCAAGTCGCGGGCACATTCCAGGTTTCTGCCACATCCTTATTAATGATGGGGTTATAATGCTGGAGATTACATCCAAGGCCTTCGGTCGCAAGAGCTGTCCAGACGATGAATTGTGCCATACCATTGGCGTGTTCATACCCTGTGTTGGCAATCGTTAATCAGAGTTAATTCAGGAGGCAGAACAAGAGCGTACACTCAGGATATTGAGCTAGCAGACTCTGAACACGTTCCGGTAGCGCGGCAACTGCCGAAGTGTCTTCGAAAAAAAGAACCTATCCCAAGCAGAGACACAATAAACTTATAATCATTTATCCAATAGAGACGCAACTTACTGTCCCATAAGCTTGTTGTTCTCCCTTGATCTTGGGTTCATAGATTTCGAAAACAGGTGCTGGAAAATTCTCCTTAGAACGTTGTAAGGCAAATTCCCAGAGTTTTTCGTGATCGTCACCGAAAAGAACGATGGCACGGGCTGATTGAACAGAAAAGGGTGACGGTGCATGTTTGATAGCATGCTGGACAAGCAGCACAATGCGGTCATCGGAGATGGGAGATTCTGTAGCTAGTGAAAGAATCGATCGGCGGATTTTAATCGCCTCGAGGAAAGGAACTTTGTATGCTGAGGACATCGTCAAGATCAAATCTGGGTAGAAAGTGGAATTGGGGAAGCGGATGTCTGCCACGGTCAAATGTCTGGGATTGTTTCTTTTTATCTAGCCGCGTCGTAACCAAGCAGAAGGATGCGCTCAGAGGCGGAACTTTCCGCCGCAGCCGTTGCTTGCTAACTTGTAGTAAGTCTGCCATAACAAACCACATCGGCTGATGGTCAAGAATTCACTTGCTAGTTCTAAGTGGGGATCACGTCAAGTATGTACAATAAACTCCTCCTCCCTTACGTAGTTGCTCAGAAAGTGAAATTCCGAATCCTCGCCAACAAAAATATCCTTGAAAGTGCTTACTAACGCCACATCAACAGTAGTCTCCTTCATATCCTGTGGCCGTCCATTCTTTTTATTACGGTCTAGTAGCGTGCATAACGAGTTGCATCCGTTAAACTTGCATGACTCTCGAATGCAAACATTTTTACAAAGACACACTAGGCGTCTAAGAAAGGTATAAAAAAATTCTAATTCTGCTGCATTTCTACAGTTGCAACTCCAGCTCTGCGAGTCCACAGTCACTCACATTCATCCACCACTATAACATCTACGATATTCTCTAACCTCGCCCTCTTGATCACCGCCGCTGCATCCGTCATGGTGGTAACCACACCCACGCCTCCTGGCTCCAGCATTTCCGGCTCGTGCAACACCGGCCCTTTGCAATGCTGCAGTCAGGTCATGGACCGTAACTCAGAGGACACCACTTACCTGTTCGGCCTTCTCAATATCCCCTTTAATGTCCTTACCGCCCAGGTTGACCTAGGGTGTGACCCCATTACCGTACTCGGTCTGGGGAATGGAGTCTAGTGGTTAGCTTATTTATTATTTTTCTACAACCTCCTTAGTGCTTATGATCTCTCTTGACATGGATAGCCAGCAACCTCCATATGTTGTGCGAATAACTTCAACGGCCTCGTGGCTTTAGGATGCAGTCCCATCAACGTCAACCTCTGAACCCCAGTCGGTCCAATGACCACGAAGTGTATAGCTTCAGTTTTGATAGTCGTTGAAAGAAGCCACCCAGACGCTCTTGATATAAATCCTTCTTGTCGTTTACCTTGTTTTTTAATGTCACTACTTCCGTGAGCATCTATTTCATAGCAAAGCTAAGACTGTTAAAGTGAGTGGCGTCTGCGGTCGATTAAGGTCACGCCACAGCGCATATACGTCATTATAGGGGGATATAGGAGAACATTCCTTTTACAAACGTGACCCACTTGAATTCCTGCATAAAGCTAGCGCAAATTGACCCAACTTCATAAATCCTCCAAACCACTACCACACACAACTGCAATAACTCCTATCTTTGATTAAAGAATATGTCTACCGTCATCCTCGTCGAACAACGCCCTCCCTTCATCTTCCAACTCGCCTACAGAGTCCCGACCTATACTCATGTCTTGATCGTAAGTCTAAATTGCTTAAAACCCTATACGTTTGCGCTGATCACTTCCGCAGAGTCTCTTGGCGATCACCTTATGCAAAGCCTTCCCATCGTTGGCCATTGAAAAACCTCCCGTCCGTGAAATCATTCGCAAACCTCGCTCAGACTCACTCACATCCACTACTTCCACCCTCGTAGAGACTGATCAACCAGACACCCCACTGAGACCCACGCTCAAAGGCCTGACTGACAATGGTAAGCCGATATCTCGCCATACTTCAGTTGTCTTGCTCACTTAGAACAACCAGGACGGGGAAGACATGTCTCCTTTTCGGAGAAACTCCCCTTTCACAAAGTTGGAACGACTATGAAAATGGCGATCTCTCGCAGTAAGTCGATCAAACCTTTTGTACGACGCATTTCCATTCCTGCGAGACGCCTCTCTTCCCATGTCGTCGCCGTCATTCACCATATTGCCCCTAATCACCACCACCATCATCATCACGACGAGGCTGACTCGTACTTCCCCAAGCTGCCAACCGACTCTGATGCTGAAGTAGCTGAAGTCAACGCCAACCTCATTAATGCTAAGCCCGAAGTTGTGCCACCCGACGTCGGGGCCGTCGTGTTGGAGGCAAATATTGGCTTTAAGGACGTAGATGCATCTGAACCTCTTGCGGTTGTCCCTTCTCCGGCGGTGAATACGCAAGCCGTTGGCTCGGAGAACGCAGAGAGTGATGCAACCCAGCCACTTGTTCCCTCACCGAAGAAAAGAGCGGCTTTCAAACGGGCAGCTAGGAGGGCGTCAATGGTCCTAGGCTTCGGTCACAGGTCATAGGAGTACATTGTCACCCGTGTATGAACACCGTCTGTTTGAATATACCATCATTATCGGACTCACTGTGCTTACGTCTCGATGAGAAACAGTATTCTATGATTGACCTGACAAATTGGTGATTTCTTCAATGATCAAGGGTCCAAGAAGTGATGTGACGATTACAACAAAGCGTTGGTCTAGAATGAGCGGTCCGGACCGTTGGAGAGCAGAGCGGAAGAATAGATTTATGAACGCACGATGCTGCAAATGCCATTCATAACGGGAGGCTAATGATATTAAGCGCTTCACATGTATACAGTGAAAACTCATGCCATGGCACTATTCGGAACCGTACAGATCAAACTCCCATGGGAGCTTCTGCGCAGGACCACCCTCGGTGAACCAGATCCTCCTGAGTCGGCAGGTCGCATAGACGCGCACGTAGGCCACATGTGAGTACGTTCCACTCGGTGCTTCGTTGCGCGTGCCTCGGGAGGCCTGATTCATATCCACATCCCTCGTGAGCTTCGCAGACGAGAAGAAAGGTAGATATGAAGGGAGGCAAAGGGCGATCGTGGACCATGCGGTCAGAGGATGCGAAGATGACAGTGGGAACGAGAGCGGAAGGTGGAGAAGGGGATAGGAATTCGGTGAGGATGAAGGGCTGAGCCGAGGCTCTTTCTGAAAGAATACAAAAATATTAGCGCCCAGCTGTGATCAAATACACCGCAGCTTGAACTCCGGATCGTAATCAACAACCCACTTGATAGTTTGACGAAGAAATGAAGTCATAGAATATGAGAACACACCTGGAATGTCGACAGCCTCAGGATACCCATGCGCCCCGTTTGATCGATGAGGCCAACTTCGAATGACCACTCCCTTTCCAAGTTCCGTACTTGGAGGTGGATCCACGGATGTTTAATTCCCAGGTCAAATGCTTTATCACGTTTCCGGTCTATGTACGGAGGTCCGTTGACAGGGGGGCTCTGGATGAAAGTGGTTCGCATCGTTGGCGATTGGATCTGGAGCACGGTTTGGTCCAGAGAGTGCTCCGTCTCCATATGAGATGGTGGAGAAATGAGCTCCGTGGGTGACGAAGGCTTTGGCTTTGACTGCTGGTCATGAAGAAGATGAATGCAAGAGTCCGCAGGTAGGGACGAGTCCACGTTTTTTCTGAAGAGTTGGAGAGGGTTCGAGCTTGTGGATGAGAACAAAGAGACAGTGGACGGCTGGATGGCAACAGAGAACATTTTGGGCCAGTTCAGTCCAATATTGAACTATTTCGTGAATTACGACGCTACAGAGCCAACTGGCACAGAGTGCTTACCGCGCTGTCTGCATCTGGTCGCTCCTATAAGTTCGGACTTGTCACGGTTATGAAAAGTACAGTATTTTTTCTTGACGCGATTGCCAAATAACGCGTACAAGCACCATGGCCGCCGAACTTGCGCCGAACCGTGTGACAGCGCCAACTCTTTCTCTTTTCCTACATGCTTAACTGCAACCATCCAAAGCCCCTGAATTTGATATTATTGAGTTCAATAGCACACATACATGATGCCCGCGATGCCTTACGGTCCGACCTCCGATCTAAGCCGACTTCGGACGTTCGTCAATCGAATGGAGTCCTAGTGGACGAATGCTTGGGCTTCAACTAGCGATTCAAGACTTTGCCTTGGCCTACCTGTAGCTAATACCATGGGAAATATTTAGGCAGTCCTCGGACATGCGCAGG
Organism: Tephrocybe sp. 10521TJB; assembly: GCA_018221635.1. Lineage (NCBI taxonomy): Eukaryota > Fungi > Basidiomycota > Agaricomycetes > Agaricales > Lyophyllaceae > Tephrocybe > Tephrocybe sp. 10521TJB. Next base: position 19,020 of record JABAJS010007632.1, read on the forward strand.
TCTTCATCAGACATCATACCAGAAACAGCAGGCTTCCAGGACTCATCCTCCGAAGCTGATCAGCGCTTTATTTTCAGCAGCACAGGAGTTCACAATTTATTTCTCCTATCTATTAAAGGTGAGTAGAATGGCTGCTGTATTGTGGCCGCTTAAGTGATTTTAATATTGTAGAAAGACAGAAGAACCTGCTCGCTTTCTTCTCTTTTCGGTCTGTCGCCGTTCCGGGAGGAGTGGAGAATTCCAGAACCCTCTTCCCCCAGGTCTTCCCCTATCCTCCGCTCGTGTTCGTGCTCGCTCCTGTTTTTCGAATCTCTCTCCGAATTACCCGGGATCTTCATTCATTGATGTCTTCTATGACATCTATCTAACATTCCCGACGTGTGAGAGAGAAACCGTGGTTCCCGATGCTCACATGTCCTCGTTCGTCCTTCGATATTATCAATTTTGCTTTATCACTCATTAGTATCATAGTATTCGCTATTGCCACTAGTTCAAGACGACAACAACAACAAAATCATTTGCATTCATGTCCAGCCATCGTCGCTCGACACTCGAACAACGAATCAGTATCAGTATCATTAGAAGCCAATCACTTGCACCGCACGGACCGACGAAGTCACGATCTCGACGAACGGCCAAGACGAACCAACGAAGGGCCGACCCCAGCCAACTCGCGACGATTCACGTTGACACAGAAGGCTGACCCACTTCAACCGCGAAGCTCGCTGTAGCTAACCAAGTAGCTCGCGACTAAATGAAATGGACGTTCTCCATATACCGGATGCCAATCTAGAACCCCCGCACTCAATCTGTGACAAGCAGACAAGCATTTGTCGTGCTCCGGCCTGATGATGAGCTCAGTCAGATATGCTACTATCCTCGGCCTGATGACCGTGAATCTGTAACTTGTAACTCAACCGACGAGTCGAAGTCCATGCGAATCGTGGCAGGGACTGACGGGCCCTCGCGGTATCCAGTGGTTCATCTGGTTCATCCATGATGCACGAGCAGGCACGGCCCAGCACTCCACATGTAACGGGGGCTCGTTGGCGACTGGTGCGCATCGTATGCTCTGCGCTCCTTGTTCCGAGGATATTGGACAGCGCAAGGAAGATGCGTGATGCGGTGCCTTGGCCCCGTACGGGCGCATGCGTCGCGTACACACGAATTGGCTCTGTTGCGCTCGGAGACGATTAGACTCAAGCTCTGGTGACTCCTTCGTAAACTTATTAGACACAGGGCGGGGCGGTGGGAGGGGCTTCGGATACCGGCAATTCACGCCTCAACATCAGCGGCTACTGTCTCAGGATTTATACAAGGTTTTCATTTTCCAGCAAACGCAATCTTTGATTATACTATACCTATATAGTTTGGTTGACGTTTCCACAAGCTCACTTACCTGGCTCCTCGAAACTTGAACTTTCTGATGAACACCCTCAATCCACATCCACGATCACCCCACCGCCGCTCCAGGATCTCTGGTAGACAAGACATCTCAGGTGTCAGAGTAGCTTTTGTTGACTTTACTCCATTATTTCGGCCACCTATTCCGCATCCTGATTTTCGAGATGGGTGCCCCTTGTGATGTGATTCCTACACCGGTCAACCACCGCCGTACGCGTACACGTCCCAGTCCTTTGGTTTCTGGCTCCATTGGCTTCGCGATGGGACAGTAACAACTTATTAATGCTATCAATAAGGTCGTCATACGTATGTATGTATGCAATTTTCTTTAACCTCCTATGACATAACGTCCAGGTCGATCTCAGGCCACCGACCAAATTATGTTTGTAAAACATCTATCAACGCAATCAACTCCAACGATCAAACTTCCGTCCCCCATCGCCTAGCCAGCCAGCAACGGCGTCACCACAATCACCTATTTACAGCCCTGCCGCCTCCTACGGCCTACAAACACTATTCGGGATTCAAACGCTGTCTTCGGATGCCGGCGGGAGGAGGGGGCCCCTGCCTGTCTGCCCCCTTACCCTTACCCGAAAGTGTCCGTCAAATTGAACGTGCCTTCGGAACATCATACCCACGCGCACGCGTCACCGCAGCCTAGGTCGCTGAGTTCCCTTCCATTTGAATTGTACATGCATAATGTAATAATGTAATTGCATACATAGACGTCTCGACAGGACAGGACAGGTCGACAGCCGAGCGTCGCGTGGCTAGCGCTCCGTCATTATGAAGTGCGCATTATCCGATATCAGATAAGAGCATAGAAGTCAGGGTTGGGTCCAGGTCCTCGTTTTTTTTTTTTGTTCCTTCTTTCTCTCTGAGTGGGTTCCAAACTTCTTTGTGGGTATGTATGATATGTATGATGTATTCCGCAGGGTCGGTTGATCACCTTTCCCGCTCGGTTAGGCCTAGGGCCCGCCGGCGTCGCGGCGGGATGGGATGGCAGTTGCATTGAAGTCGAAGCTGAAGTTGGCGCCTGCCCCTGATTTCCCCTAGGGCCCCTTACTCAAGTGTATGTATCCATACATACCTGTGGCCGTTACCACAGGAACCTTGCTTCCACCGGCTAATTCAGGAGGGGCATTTCGCGTTAACGCCCAGCGTTGAGTATGTATGTATGTATGTATGTATGATATATGTCCAGAGTGGGGTATTATTACTTTGGGCTTATTGCAGTGACGTCGTCGACGCACTGAGTCACAGGCTTGAGCTTGAATAGATCCTGTCAAATTTATCGCGTGTGCGTGCATTGTGCGTTTTGCGTTCGTCCCAACTGCATCCGAGTCCATGCCGGGGCGCGATAATAGAATAATCAAGGGTTTTCGTTAGCCGTTAGCTCAACGCCTTGTGCGAATACAACTTGTCCACGTTCAGGGATATAAGATTCAGGATTCTATTCAGGGTCCATCCATCCAGCCACTGACGGCGCCGGCGGCGGGGTTGGCATGTTCTCTGTCACCTAGCCCTACCCAACCGCCGGGCGGCGGGCGCCAAATGCAATTGACTCGGGCCGTACTTGCTTTACGAGAATGAGGGTTAACCCCTTGACTCTTAGTTTTCTCTTTATAGTCCTTGATCGGTGCGTCGGTACTCGCTTGCCTCGATGAGAGCGCCACTGTCGCTTGTGTCCGTTGAGAAATCGAATACTGTTTGCTATTCGCGGACCAGGATTACGGGTGCAGAATAAAAAATTTTGGATAGGGATGGGATGGGTTGGATTCAAGCTGGTTGGTTCTGATTCATCCCTCGACGGTTGAGTGGTGGTATTGTAGCTTACATCATGGATTTGGATGTGCAGATGCGTAGTAGGTAAGTACCCGACCCACTCGTAATTTAACCTTGCTTGAACTAGTGCAGTTGTTTATGAATTGTCGATGAAGGAGAGGGTGATTGCTACGGCTACGATGTAGTTAGACTAGGCACCTGGAGATACGCGGCCTAAATCATACTGCCTTACATTCTGGCGATAGCTAAAGAGTATAGAGCGGCGCGTCGTCCCCACTTTAAATTTCTTTCTTTTCTTTGTTCTTTTTTGGTTTAGGTGGGTGGGGGTCGTGTTAAGGGTGTGGCTGTTTCGTAAGCTCGCCAGGCTGTAGGTAAGTAGGTGTAGAGATCACGAGGGCCGGGCCGAGTGGCGAGACATTTATCTTTACCTGCGTGCGTGGCGTGCGCCCATCGAGCGCCGCCGAGTCGGAACAGGTTGGAAGGGGGTGGGGAAACACCTCCCACCATCTATGCCACGCGTCGGGCTCGTGGCTAATCAGATGATAGTGCATACCATCGATCCATCCATGCCTGCGCGCCTCCTTTCTTTTTTTTTTCTTTTTCTTGTGGTCTTCTTTTCGAGTGTGATTGACTGGAACGCATGAGTAGACAGGCAGGCGATTCTTTGCACTTTCTCATGAGAAGAAGGCGAAGTTGTTGATGTATCGATTCCATCCATCCATCTCTCGATCGTCATCATCAGTATCGTCATCATCATCGTCGTTCCATCAAGTCATGGGCAACTTTTTTTTTGTAATTAAAATTACGACTACGTACAGGCAGGCCCGACGTCATGTTGTAAGGTGCTGGGTTTCCCCGCAGGGATAGAGTGGGAGAGGAGAGAGGGCGTCTGTCTCCGCTGGGGGCTTATCCGCGATGTGCATCATGGCACTCAAACACGCCATGTCAGGCACGGGACATTATCGTGGAGAAAAATGCCGAGTCTAGGCAAAAGGTGGACCACGCCGTTACCCCGTTTCTTGGACAGAGAGGATGGAAGAAGAAGAAGAGGGTGTAGGGGTGAAAAGAGGGTGGTGTAGTGGGAGAGGAGTTTTGTTTTATCAGGATCGATAAGAAAGTGATCAGTAGAGCCAGGCACCGAGAGTAAGGAATTTAAAGTTGGCGGAGATGGGTAGGATGCCGGGAAGTGAGAGGCCGAGCGTGGCATTTTTGAAATGAAGTTCGCTGAGATGAAAAAACCAAAACGGGAAAGGGGGTGCACGGCGGCGCAACGAGGTTCGTGCGGATCGTTCCAAGAGTTGAACCCGAAAAGGAATGCGGACTGGGTTGTTTATCTTGACGGATCGAGTCGCGGCGATCTGGTGTGATCCTCGGTGAGGACTGAAAAATATGAGCGTCTCTTCACGACATATAAACCACAAAATGTATCTCCTTCCCCATGGCTTACATCTCAGAACGCCCCCACTGGCAGAACTTTGCCCAAGACTCTTGGTTGTACGACTGGTCCACTTACGATTCCCCCAGATCCCAGTCACACTTTCTCTCCAGCCCCAGCCCCGACTCCCTCCCAGACTCTGATGACCACTCCCGCCGCCCCTCTACCCCGCTCTCCGTCAAAGAAGAACCGGATGACTCTGCACCAGGCTGCTTCATAATGGAGCTCTCTGCCCCCCAGCCCCCCCTCGCTCCTCCAACAGAGGTCCCCCTCCGCGCAACTCAGGCCTCCTCAGATATGCGTCGCATGATGACCGTCTTCCGCCTCAACCCCTTCGCCATGCACAGCAGCGGTGGCACACGCGGCACCATTCCCGTTCAGTACGAGACTGCCCACCCTCTCGACTCTGAACCCATCACCTTTGAATTCCAGCTCGACATCGAGCCAGGCATCCTCGATCCAGAGGGCCCATATACCGACGACGTCGGTCTAACCAACGCCGGTCTTCGCTCATTCTCTCCAGAGTTTGAGCTCCACGATGATCTCGACACTCCAAAATGGCCCACCTATCGCGTCGTGGAGCCAGCATCGCCTTCCCAAGACTTGTCATCTTGGGGCCTTGCATACTCCGAAACCTCGGACGACCGCTTCTCGTCGATCAGCTATCATCATCAACCAAGCTCGCGCCGTCCGCCACGGCTTCACAGTTGTACGTCCCCCCCTCACTCACGTTCCCCGAATTTCGCTCATTTACGTACCCCCCCTCTCTGCCTCCTCTTCCTCTCGCTTTTACCTTCCTCGATCTCCCAGCAACCTCTGTCTCCTACCTCCAAAAAGCCGCCACTGCCGGTGACTCTGACTACCTAAACTCAAGCTCATCCGGCGTTCATTACCACACCTCGTCATCACATCATCAACACCATAGCATATCCCCCCAGCCAGAACCTCAATACCCGACCTGGGCCCCATCGACCGTCCCATCATCATTGCGCGGCGGTGTCCCCGGTTATCATTCCTCAGCCACCGTTTCCAGAAGCTCAGGCACCTCCTACAACGACGTAAGTCGTAACCGCCCCTCCCCTGTTCCATCCGACGCCTCTTACTAAATTAACTGCCTAGTCAACACTCTCCGCACGTCGATGGTCCCTCCCCGACACCCATATGCCACAGCCCGTTCCGGCCTTTCTTACCGTGTAATTTTCGGTCAACGAGTAGTAGTTGACTTCTGCTTTCTTGTACGCACTGCTAGCCTACTACTTGGAATTCATCCGCCACAGTCATTCATACATACATTCAAATCTCTTCCTACCATATCATACCTCGATAATACCCCCAGTGCTTAATACCTTTCCCCCCTCAGCGCTCCTCTCTTCTCTGTATCACATATCATATCCCGTTTTTCGTCACCTCCCATGGCTGAACACTTTACTGCACATGGAACATGTACTTGTACCTACACGCCTCGTCTCAAAGTCCCGCGGTCGTTTCTCAATCGTTTTATTTTCTATCAAGTACGTAGGTCCTTGTATACCATCTATCATCTGGCCTTCATGCTGTATCATACATAATATGATCAATTGCAACATTCCGACTTGGCCGTTCCTTCCTTTGCGCAAGTATTGTGCCAGCCTGAGTGATCCCATCCTTCAACGCAAAGGGCTGGTGGCAGGTGATCGATCTCGTCTTCATCGAGTTAGAACAGGATCTAAGCACAAGTCCAGCCTGATTAGATCTAGAGTCTGATATGCTCGTAAGCACATGAGACACGGACGGCGCGTAATACAGTAATTTCATTTGCGTGCAAATCATGATACCATAGCTGTGCCTGTGTCATGGGATCTAGGAATAGAGGAGATAGGGATGATCATGAACGAATTGCTTGAAGGATAGGGATAGGGTTCATGATCATTGAACGGGCGGACTTGGACGATCGTCCGCCCTATTATTTTTCTTTCCATCCATTGCCAGTGACATGAGGATAGGGTTGCTCGAAGGATAGGGTTGCATGTCCGATCTTCATTAAAGGGCGGGTGACATAGGACTTGGACTTGAAGGAGGAGGGAGCCCACGATCGTCCGCCCTGTTATTTTTCTTTCCATCCATTGCCATTGCCTGAAAAAATTAGGAATGCTTCCGTGCCTCACTAGGGGCTTTACAATGTATGTATGTATGCCCATTACTACTCGGCTCGATCATAAGTCCAAAGACGACTCGGCGAAGGGAGGTAGGCGCCACTAGCACTAGCACTGTACATGCGGGGATGACGATCCGATGTCCGGGCGTTTTCATTCGAATTGTAATATGGTGCGTTGCGCGCGTCGCTTGTGGACGTGAACATGGTGGCGTTGGCGCGTATATTAAAAAAAGAGGGGTTTGGCCGATGCATTATGCACATATCATATGGATACGCACATCCGTACGTGTATGCCGACTCGTATTGGCTGGATAATGCGTCACTGTGCGGAACGACGATCCGAGAACCGGGTGGGGGCGCTTTCCATCCTGCTTCGCTCGTCAACGTGGAGGCGTTGGAAATCATAAAGTAGGTTTTAAAAAGGAGGGTGCCCTCGATGGATGGATCACTTGTGCACATACACATACGACTCGTGTTGACTGGACGGGGGATAGTATCCTACCCAAACTCTACATAACTATCTTTCATTTACCCCTGTCCGCTCGGTATACCGGACGCATGGACGGACCCCAGCAGTGGCCATTGGCAGTGGCGCGGCACGAGGGCGCGTTCTGCCCTTATACCTACCCCAAGTCCCCAAGTCCCAAGGCTTTGCAAAGCCACGGGAGTGGCAGCCGTGACTCGGACTCAAGACCCGATGGATGGCCGCCTTTGATGTATCGCGGACTCGGATGTATCGTGAAGGAAACCTTCTTCTGAACGAAGCTGACTGATCAGTCAGGTGCGGTTGTCCAGCGTGGGTGCTTGCTCCGCCACCGTGACCCATTACACGACCTTGGAATAGAAAGAAAATGTAGTAGCGAAGGAGCCAAGCTCAGCCTGAGCACCCTGAAGAAACAAAAAAACAATGACAAGGATCGCAACGGCGGACTTGGGCTTAGGCTGAGGGCTTAACGTTTAACCTCGGGCGCAAGTGCAAGTGCAAGTGCAAGTGCGGTTACAGATTGATTGATATCTTTGTTGAGGCAATGCCATTGGCATCCAAATCCCGCGTGATTATTGTTCCCTTCCGAAAACTGGCGCCAGCAGCTCCACAGCGCGGAGATGCCAATGCGTCCCTCCAATGTGCGAAGTCGCGCCCCGCAGCTGGGAGACGTCAGTCACGCACTGGGCTGACTCGACTCGCCGCAAGGCCCCTATCATATTGCTTGCCGTATTTACGAACTGAACCAGTGAAGGATAGATGGAAGGACTTGCTTGAGGGTAGCCCCTTCCATTCCGTCCATCCGTCCTGCCCCCGTGAGCACTGGCAGGCAGGCTGTGGGTCACGACACACCCTGTCTCAGCCCGTATTCGTGTCCTTGTCGTTGGGTCTTGTTCTGTTCTTAGTTTTTGTTTCTTTTGTATGGAGGTAATGATTTATCGGGGTGGCCTTGTGTCTGCATCTCGCCATCGAAGGCTTTAGCTCCATCTCTACATCTCCATCTCCATCTCATCTTTGATTCCTTTCAATACTTCCTGAATTCGTAGGCGTCAAGAGATCGTACCACACATACAGTGACAGTGCGATCAAAAGGCGTACATTGTGGGTATAATGGCACCTCACCCCACCCATCCACCCACGCCTGTCACGATTTCGGAACAGAGACGATCTTCCTGTCCAACTCTACGAGCCAAATTCTTTGGGTCGTCGAGATGTTCAGATCTGTATATATACACATATACATATATGCTCCAAGCGGCGTTTTTTGTGACCACAACAGTAGCAGGATCGAGATCATAATTGAGGGATGGGGGTGAAAATGGGGATGAATGGAAAACGACCTGTGGAGCGGGGAATTGGGCGACTCGGAGGCCCTGAGGGTGGGCGGGCGACATTGTTGCTTGCTCGTACTTGTGGACCGCCAAGAATCGTAGTTTCTTTCGTGCGTCGCGGGCGGGGGGACCCCCGCATGCCGCATGCCGCGTCCCGGAGTTCGGGACCCAAATTCCGAGAGAAGACTCTCTTGCGTTCTATCATGGTTTTCCTCGATCGAAGGGCGCAGAACAAGGCGCAGGTGACTGATCTCGAAGTCAAAAAAGTTGCGTCGGAGCTTACGGAGGAAGCGCTTTGAAATACAAGAGAAGAGCTGTACAGAAGCGCAAGGCGCGTGCGCGCGCGTTCGCACACAAGGGTTTGTATTCGTATTTGGAACTGGAATGGATCTGAACCAAGCTGGCAAGGATCAAGGAACACGTCTGACCGGTTGCTGTTCAGCCACTTCGTGGCTGAGAAGGGGGAAAGGGCTTGAATGGGTAAGTAAGCGCGATGCAGTCGGGACTTTCGCAAGACAAGTGACTGCGTTTGGGTGGCGTGTGGACCGGGGGCTGACGCGGGGATCGTCGCTCAGGGGTAAGGGGTTTGGCATCGTTCGTGGGTTGATTCGCAAGTATGGCTCGCTCGGACTCGGAGGCGCAGTGAAGCATTCTCAGCGCCCTGATTCTGACGACATTGTACGTCTTTGGAATCGTGCTAGATTGTGCCGAATGGAATTTGAGAACGCTCAAATGGGGGGGGAACATAATTGTTGAGCATCATCAAAACAGGCGTCCGCTCGTGATATGGTCTGGTTTGGTTCATAGATATAAATTTGCCATACGCACCGAATGTATTAACAGGATAAATGGGTTGCCAGAGGCCCATCGGACACGAAAGGCGCGGCTATGTTGCGGAAAAAATTTAGAGGGTGCCGTTTTTTCCGGTCCGGCCTTGTACAGTATACTTGGGAATCTGTGAACGATACTAGGCGAGGCTCTGCGCTATGTAGACGCCACCGCCACATACGGTCATCACAGGGCTTAAGGGTCGTGGTCGGCGTGGCGATGATTCGCTTCCGTAGTGAATACAATATGTCGACATTTTAGAAAAAATTGCAGCAAGTTCCGACATCGGTCTCTGTTAGAAGCTGATGGTTGATATGTGTCTAGCATGAAACTTTGCGTGCCCTGGGCGACAAATCAACAGTTGAACTCGAAGACGGATGGCAAATTCAAGTCTATATCTTACGATGAGATACACCAAAAAAGAGCACAGGCTAGTAGAAAATACCCGCGCATCCATATCAGATAACTTGTCCGCGAGCGGGACGAGATGAGCAAACTGGCAGAAAGTGTTCAAGGAAAGACACGTCGGACTCAAGAGGCCGGATTCCGGCGGTGTTCGGCGCCACGTTGTTTGTCAACATAGTCACAATGCGGGCTACTCAAAATTTAAACTCCACACCACCTCACCTGTCAGACTCAATCTCGAGGAAATCAAGCTGAGCGACTGATGTGTGTTAAGTTTGCTATAACTTCTTCTCGAACTCTGATTTTATATTTATCTCCTTTGAACCACTCTATGGTTGAATGTTCAACACTTTTCTAGTCGTTGTTCTGGAAATGCCTGCAATATCTTGTCCGGCCTTCTCCTTTAGAAATTTGAACCCATCTCAGCCGCTTCCGCATAACTTATCTCCCGCCGTGTACGGAAACAGAGCATGTTCTGAACAGGGCACTTCAATTTAGTCCATGATGCGAACCGCCCACAGAGCCCAGCTTTTGAGCCTCCATCCGTAGACTGGGGGCGAAGTAACCAACTGGATTATGAGAGATTTAACATCTTTGGTCCTACCTCCAATTGTGGTATCTGGGCCGGGACTCGAGCGCGTCGAAGTAGAGGTGTTCGATCAATCTGGGTGCATGGGGATCTTGCGGAGCGCTGTATATCTTCAGGTCTCCATTCTTGGATGTAGAATTACCCTGGGCCTAGTGTTTTGTGGGTGGGTTACAATGCAGGCTGGCTTGTGTCTTTCGCAGAATGCTGGTTGTACTGATAAATAGGTCTTTTTACAGAAACATGCTCCGACGGCTAAACACTAAACCTATCATTTGTTCTTATTGGCTGTGTTTCACTTCCGCCGTGTTTCCCACTGTCAGTTTCACATGCTGACCCGCATGGTCCACAGATGTTCTTTGAGCCCTCGTCTCATATCTCCGTTACTTCGTCTGTCAATTTTACCAGATCTATGGATGCACACCGGCCATGCCTTCCCGAGCTACACGCAATGAGGCACTAAGACAGTTTTTACTCACATGAGGCACTTGTGCAGATTGTTTATGCACCACTTGGAACTCAGGGGGTTGAAGGTTTGTCTAGCGAGGCTAGTCACACTTGATCACAAGGTTCCAGGGGGGTCTGAGTACAGAATTGTGTAAAAAGAGTTTGTCACGAGTATCTACCCTCCGACTCCGCACGAGGCAAATTGCCTTATCGACGAGTTCTTGTTGATCTTCTCAGCCACAGGTATGTAGAACGATTCCGAGTTGCAAGCATTACCGTCACACGCTCACTAAAGCTAAACAAAACCGAGCAAGTCGGGGTAAACTTACATATGCAATGAACATTCAAGAAGCTTTCAGGATCGCGAGGAGAGGAGTTACCTTAAAATCGAATACTCGGTTTGAGGCTAATACAGTAGAGCAGATAATAAGAATCATGATTGAATTGTCCGTTAGTGGCAGTAGTAGTATACTGTTGACCGATACAGATGTATACTCATAAGCTGCCTGATCACGAACCTGTGAACGGTGACTAAAACCCAATGCAATAAGAGCCCTCCTAGTTACACGTTTAAAATTTTTAGATTTCTTAGACGCAGAAGGAAGAGGGCACTGCAAGTCGTTCTTTGCGTCAAGCTGAGATTGCGTCTGCGGAAGTGACGAAAAGTTCTTCTGAAGCATCGACTCTGATTTCGATCTCAGCCGCGTTAATATCCTCACGAGCCTGATCGTGTTGTGCGTCGAAGGATGGAGATAGGCTTCATAGTATGTGGTATGCACTTCAGCCCTTCGATACTAAGCCGGACATCATCATTCCGGATAGCGACACGGGTTTCTCCTTCTGGCACAGGAAGACAAGGTACGTCGTACAGTAGGATCAAGTATCAATTCTCAATAGTTCTCAAGTGTGACATGTCTTCCGATGATCCACAGGCTCAGCTCATCGCAGAGGCGATTGCGGCATTTTATGAGAATAATATTAATAAGCGTCGCAGAGACACTCTCGACCATATAAGGCCAAACTATTTGCTGGTTTCGGTGATGGGAACTGCTCTGATATTCCATAAGACTCCCATCGTGGCTGACCTCCACCAATCTATCATGACTGCCCAGTTCACCACCCAGGAAACTATTGTCCACAAGCTAATCCCTCCCGTTCCGGACCTCGCCCAGTTTTGGGCAAACGGAATGCGACCTTTGGAAAATCGGCGCATTGTTCTACAGTGTTTCGAAGCCTTTAGGCAATTTGTCTGAGCTCTCCAGTTTGACATTATATTGGCTTAGAATTCCAACTTGTTTTTTCTTTGTAATTTAGTACACGTATGTTGTGTATGTGGTAGTAGTTCCCTAGAGAATCTAATTTTATTGGGACAATCTGACCACAGGATTATGACTGGGCATCAACGTTCCAGGGATCTTACGGCACGTCCAATGCCTTTCTAGCAGAAGCATGGATGTCACCCCGGGAACCGGCATAATACAAAACTGAAAAATAGCGGGGGAAGGCTCGGTAATATCACCGTCACAGAACCTTTAATTGTTCAAAATTGTGTTCAGACAGCTCCAGTATAGCAGGCGTTGGGAAGAGCACAAAGGCAAACATATTCTCAAACATTTCTGGCGATCAAGTTCGGTCCAGGTTCGGTCTAGAGAATGGCAAAACACCGGAAAAGTAATCTTCCAACCTCTGGACGCTATTGACGCTCCGAGTACACTCACAATTGGTGACCATGGCGAGGCTAAGCCTTTCAGTCGCCCGGCGGGTTTGGATATATATCGTGTGTACTGTGGCTAAGAAAGGAACTTGAGCAATCAGTCCATTTGGAGAGCGCTGAGCGAGACACATGTACTGTCCAGTTAAATTAAATTTGGAGAAACTATCGGCGCCCTTCTACCATGATGATATGGTAGCCAAAGTTAGTCTTCACAAGAGAAGACACAATGGGTTTGTCGACCGACGACGGCGTAAGAGCGAATGCGGCATCCTGAAAAGCACCCACCATGCTCCCTCTCACCATCCATCCCAAACTTCCTCCAGCTAGATGCAGGCATCTAGAATGAATGCTGCCATCATCGGTGCAACATATCAGGACTCACCTTTCGCCTTGTCTTCAGAGTACTCCTGGGCAACTTTGTTAAACGATTGGCCTTCCTGAATGAACGTCAGCTAATGAAGTTGGTTGGGTCATAGGCGCTAAACTTGAATTTTCTGTAAAGCCTCAGTCGCCTTTGAGTGCTTCTCGCAGAGAATATGACGAACATTGACTGCCGTCGCAGCCTTCAAGCCACTTTTACCCTAAAGCCCAACAAGTTAAAGACGAGGATATGACCAACACATGTTATGCATCGCTCATACCTTCACCTTATTGTCTCCGGCGTCCTCTTCTCCCTTTCCCTTCTTCTCTGTAGCTTTCTTGGTCTCTGCGGACGAGCCCTTTTTGCCCATGGGCGCGGTTGGATCGTTAGGACGATGAACAGTGACACTGAAGCGGTGGCGGCACCGGGAACCAATAAAGAATTGCCGATTGATCACAACTCATGTGACTCGAGATTGATGAAACCTCACCAAAAGTTTTTGGCTGTACTAGTGACCACCTCTCTGTTATATATCATACCCTGCACCCCGTCGACACCCAATGGCGGACAAAATAACTCGTATAGCCATTGTCGACGCGAACCGGTGTAAGCCGAAGCGATGTGCCCAGGAATGCAAGAAGGTACGAGATAGATCAGTTAGCAGGCGATATCTGAACTAATCGCGAGCTCACAGTCATGTCCTGTCGTAAAAATGGGTTCGTGTTTAGTTTTGAAATAGGATATATCGATATCGACCTTGGATTTCTCAGGGAAAATGTGTATCGAGGTCAAATCGACAGACAAGATATCGTTCATCTCTGAATTTCTGTGCATCGGTTGTGGTATCTGCGTTAAGAAGTGAGCACTGTGACATTTCTTTTACGCATGTTTTGAAACTCATGCCGAGCTCAGGTGCCCATTCGAAGCCATCGCCATCATCAATCTACCAACAAACCTAGAGTCTCAAGTCACACATCGATACACCGCAAACGCCTTCAAACTCCATCGACTTCCTACACCGCGACCGGGCCAGGTGCTTGGCCTCGTCGGGACGAACGGTATCGGAAAGAGCACTGCTCTGAAGATCCTGGCGGGCAAGCAGAAGCCAAATCTCGGTCGTTATGACGTACGTAATCCCCATTGTTAGCACTTTGAACTTAGGCTCATCGATACGCCTCTGCAGGACCCACCAGATTGGCAAGAAATCTTGAAATACTTTCGCGGCTCCGAACTTCAAAATTACTTCACTAAAGTTCTCGAAGACAACCTGAAGGCCCTCATCAAACCTCAATATGTCGACCACATCCCGCGCGCAATCAAGGGCAAGATGACTGTCACACAAATGCTCGACTCCAAACTCGAGCGTGATAACAAACAGGAGATGTGTGACGTACTAGAATTGAATAATGTCTTGGAGCGAGAAGTCAGTCAGTTGTCTGGTGGAGAGCTTCAACGTTTCGCTATTGCAATGTCGTGTATACAAAACGCGGATGTGTACGTTGCACGGTTCATTTCGCCGTCTTTTTTAATTGAAGGTTTCATAGCTATATGTTCGACGAGCCGTCCAGTTACCTAGACATCAAGCAGCGTTTGAGAGCCGCTGAAGTCATCCGATCCCTCTTGACTCCCGATCGCTATGTTGTTGCCGTCGAGCACGATCTTTCAGTCCTCGATTATCTTTCAGACTTTGTCTGTTGTTTATACGGCAAGCCGTCGATGTATGGTGTCGTCACGATGCCTTACTCTGTCAGGGAAGGTTCGTCCTTTCGCATCTCTCGTATGTTTACATGCTCATTATTTACTAGGTATTAATATCTTCCTGGACGGTTTCATCCCCACGGAGAATCTGCGATTCCGTGAGGAATCTCTCTCATTCAAAATGGTCGAAACTGCCGAGGAAGTTATCGTTGACAAGACACGGCATTATACTTACCCCGCCATGACCAAGACACTTGGTGATTTCAAACTTACCGTTGAGGCGGGCAGCTTTACCGACTCCGAGATCATTGTTATGTTGGGCGAGAATGGGACTGGAAAGACTACTTTCGTGCGCCTTCTCGCTGGTGACACACCTGATGTCGAAACGGACAAACAGACCCTCTCGGTATCGTTAAAACCTCAGACAATCTCACCAAAGTTCCCAGGAACTGTCCGAATGCTGTTGCTCAAGCAGATCAAGGCTGCGTTCATGCACCCTCAGTTCCAGACTGACGTCCTCAAGCCGATGAGTTTGGAGAATATCATGGATCAGGAGGTTAAGACACTTTCTGGAGGAGAGTTGCAGCGTGTTGCTATCGTTCTCGCCTTGGGTAAGGTAACGTCACTTGACCTTGAGGCATCGCTGACGACATACCAGGCAAAGCAAACGTTTCTGTATACCTGCTCGACGAGCCATCCAGTTTCCTCGACTCCGAGCAACGCATTATTGCCAGCAAGGTCATCAAGCGGTATGCAAACGTTTTGTGCCTCGCGGTGATTGCGACGGTAATAACATCGTAAAATTGTTGCAGATTTATCCTACACGCAAAAAAGACTGCTTTCGTCATTGAGCACGATTTTATCATGGCGACATACCTTGCTGACCGCGTCATTGTGTTCGAGGGCCAACCTGCCGTTGCTGCGACGGCGACCCCGTGCGTTGTCTTTCTCACCTGCTCCACTATCTACAATTAACAATCTATCTTTCTTTCTTTCCAGGCCTCAGACTCTGCTATCTGGAATGAACAGGTTCCTAGCTTCCCTCGAAATCACATTTAGGCGTGACCCTACGAACTTCCGACCAAGAGTCAACAAGCTCCACAGTGTTAAGGATAGGGAACAAAAATGTAAGGATTTACTTCCATTAACGCAGCTGTACTTATGACAATCGATCCTCTCTAGCCACTGGCAACTACTTCTTCCTCGAAGAGTAGATTTTCGACTGCATGCCAATGTAACAGCTAGCAATCGAGTAGCAATAATTGTATGAGAAATGTGTTTCACGCCGAGGGGCAACTTGGCTATTTTACAAATTTATTTATATTCCATGCCGAGATTTGAGTACTAGTATGACCTGGGAAACTTATGCTTCTGTGGACCCGGACGGGTGTTCGGTGATTACATGAGAGGGTTTTCCAAGGAGATTATATACGATGCTATGCAACTCGAATATAAGATTTGACGGGTTGCGTCATCGTCCGCCCAGGCCACACAAGACTTCGATGATTCGTTATCCCACAGTCTGCAGATTTGTAACCCTGTTTCTGTATTCCACTGCAGTAATAACGCACCACAATGGCGAACTTGAGACGTTCCGCAAAATCTGGATGTCAAATGATTTAGACGCATTCAACATCGATGTCGTGGATGAAGAGGCCACTTTCTTCGACCTTTCTAACTTGCCTGCTCCCACTACAGATCCCACTATTCTCAATGATCTCGACCAACCTCCTGGATCAATGACGAGATGGTACTTGATTCTTCTTCCGTTACTTGGAAAATATTACGGAGCGATTTCCCTCAGGTCCAGCAACGGAAGCCGCTGTCGATATCTCCTTGGTATGCTGGGCTATGACGGGCCTGATCATGTTATGCATCGAATGATAGAGGTAGGCTTCATAATGTGTGGCACGCACGTTTAAGCTAGTAAGCCGGGCATCTGCGTTCAACTGGATAGTGACGAGTTTATCCTTAGCTTCTGGTACAGAAAGACAGGCTATGTCGTACAGTAGTATGATCAAGTAATCACAATTCTCAGCGGTTTTCTAGTAGCACACGCCTGGCCATGATCCAGAGCCCCAACTCATCGCAGAGGCAATTGCGGCGTTTTATGATCATGACAAGCAATATGACTCCCGATAATACAGGCTACATTAATGGCTGGGGTCGTCTTCACGGGATCTGCTCCGGTTTTCTGCAAGATACCCATCACAGCTGACCTCGACCAATTTATCATAACTGCTCAATTTCCCTACTAGAAAACCATTGTGGCTAATCCCTCCCATTCAGTACTACAGCAGTTTTGGGAGACGGGAATGCGACCTTTAGAGAATCGGCGCATTATTCTGCAGTGTTTGGAAGCCTTTAAGCAATTTGTTTAGTAGTTCTAAGCTCTCTGGCAGTCAGCATACATCATGTAACAGGCATTTATATTGGCGTAGAAAAACTCTCCAACTCTATTGTTTTTTCCTTGTAACTTTGTGTGGTGCAACTTTGTCGTGTACACGCCGATGAGTCAGTACAGCCTATTCCAAACATGAATTGCTCCTCCTAAGGCAGCTCTATAGGATCTGGATGTTCTACTGTCAGCTTTTAATTTGTTGTTTCTTGGCACCAATTTTATCCTTGTACCCCCAGTTCGAAAGGAAGTTGAGGCGTGCATTGGATTAAGCGCTTGCGCCACTTAGAATAGTATAGTAACATGTCTTTCCGTGAAATGGCCAATTTCAGGCAAACCCCCCTTTATAATATCCGAGGGTACGTAAACAATAAGCTTCGCTTATTCTCCATTCAGTCATATTTGCATAGCGTATTGTGTGTAAGCCTTGAGTGCCTTGCGCATCATAAAGACTGTTATACTGCAGATTGTACAGTACATTTGAGTCTTAAAAGTCTTAGTTGGAAGTGCGTGAAAAGGCTTATGACTGGCACACAGGCTGTTAGGCCGTTGGGTTACAATCTCATGAGGAGATTGCCCACTTTACTATAATATTTATACTAGTAGACTATGAAACTATGTAGAGCTACGTGAGATCAAGTACTACGGGCATGAACGTCCCGTTGCGGCGTCGGTGACATCTTTCCGGATTACCAAATCGGTAACCCTATCTCCAACTGTCTTTATTAAATGGGATACCTGGTCTCTAGCTTCCCTACCAGATTTTCTTTGTCCAGACAATGGAAGTTCATTCGAAGACGTCCACGTGTTGTGATGCGTTGGCAATTGTGGCCATGGAGAGTTCCGAATCGAAATACAAGCGCCCACAGTGGTCTACAAAACAAACTTGATCCCTTGTTCCTTCGACAGTCCGCCTCTCTTCTCTTCCCCCATCATCGTCTCAGCAAGCGCAAGACCTTCCGCCATCTTGGGAGTCAGCCATCTTGACAAAAGTGTGAACAAAAATCGCCTTCAACTTCAAAATATCAACTACCCACTGCAAGTCTTCACGAAGCTAACCTTGGGCGTCTTCACACTGTCCGCTGGTGCGTTTTCGTCGCTTTGCCACAATCTTGGGAAACCTGTTCTTTATCGGCAAGGATCGCTCTGTCTCATCCCACGTATCCTTGTACGCCACACAACATGTGGATGCTACCCACTGACT
Source organism: Tephrocybe sp. 10521TJB (assembly GCA_018221635.1). NCBI lineage: Eukaryota > Fungi > Basidiomycota > Agaricomycetes > Agaricales > Lyophyllaceae > Tephrocybe > Tephrocybe sp. 10521TJB. The sequence goes on from JABAJS010007632.1 coordinate 37,234, forward strand.
TCTGTTGTCGGGGCCCTTGTAATCAACGTTCCTTTCATCTCCCATTATCATTGATCACCGTGTCTGATTCTTTCATTTCCTATACAGAATCAAAGCATGACGCACGTACTGCTATTTTCTTCTTCATGACTTTGCCACACTTTCTCTCGAAAGCTTAGTTCTAGGATGACCTGAGGTACGTCTTCATCATCCTAATCATCTATCAGATCTTTAACAATCTCGACAGTGAATAGCCTTACGATCCTCCCCGGGATGTTCGCACCCCTCCGGATAACACACCATTAATTAGCAAGAGCTTCTGGCCCGCGTAACACAAAAAGCACCCGTCAACAAGACGAGAGTGTTAGGTGTGCGTCTTGTGTATGGTGGTCAAGCGGGAGCGCCTGGAACGGCGCATGAAGATGTACGGGGGCAGTGCTAGTCCACTCATAAGTGAGCCACCGCCACATGTTAAAAGCTTCGTGCTGATCGTTCGCCAGGGGAAATGAACACAACAACCTGAATCAAGAAAGTAAGAATCTCATCCTCGTTCTGCGTAATTACGGTTTCTGATCATACATATGTCAGAAAGAAGACTGATAATGACGAGGAAGGCCATCATCCACCCAATTAAGGTGTGTTCTTGTGCTTATGGTATTCGCCGAATTTGTTTTTGATGATTTCTGAAGGAAATAAAAGGACATTGGAGAATGGGGCGGGCCCAAGAGCCTAGACAGGTGCTAAATGTCACTTGTAGGCACTTGTCTGACAGACTGCTTTCTGGACAGGTTGCGATCTGAAAAGGTTGCTCTCTGGATAGGTTGCTCTCTGGATGACGACAGGTTATTCGCCGAACACTCAGCGGACATGGCCAACCCGATTCGAGTGGTGAGGTTGACGTCCTGGGTCTACGCGGGTCCGTATGAGGCGACTGTTTTTGCCTGCCTTGACACACGTAAGCCGTCGTTGATCCCTCCACCGTCCTGTATCCGCTGTCCAGGGACTCGCTGTTTCGACTCGCTATTTCTGGGCGATTGCCGTTGGGATAGTGCAGAGGTGGAGGCGCTTTGTGTTGCGGCTGACGGGCGTCCTACCGACCTGGGGCAAACTGCGTGGGAGTCGTTCCTTTAAGTGCTCTCCCTCTTTAGCGCTTGAGTTGATGAGCCCTTCCTTCGGAGGGGGGAAGCTCAAAGTGCGAATTGAGCCTTGACGGGTTTCGTCTGAACGAGCGGCCTGTAAATCCCTCTTCGTAGCGCGGATACGTACTGAAGGCCTTATGGTGCTTGATCAACACCGGCTGGAGGTGTATCCGTTCCATGCTTAGTGGGTTTAGCCATTTACAAAGCTCGATATGTAGATGGCGTGCTGCGGCTTCTGCGTATGTTCCTAATTTTTTGCTTTTTTCCGGGGGCTTCGCGCTCTGACGGCCGACCATACAGGACAACTATCCGGGAATTGGAGGGGAATTTGGTATTCGCAGTGCAATGTGATCACTGGATTCCTTAGCTAGCTTCAAGATATTGATTATACTTGTGCACGCCATACACGTGAGCTTTCGGCGGTCGCGCAGTAGATCATGATTCGAGACCGCCCAGCAATGATGGCCGGGCAAACCAAACGTCTCATAAACATGTTGCACATCATGTGTCCTGTGTACAAATTTGGCCCATCGTACGTCGTCCTCGGGCTGCGTAGTCTAAAAGTGTTGTGCGTCAGCTCCTTCATACAACAGCCGAGCCATCATATCGAATGACGCAGCATATAGGCCTAGTGAAGGAGTCTTTTCAACAAGAACAGTGATCACGAGCACGACACTCGCCTCTACAGTCAACACGTCGGCCACGGCATTCTTGACACTGACAACTAACTCATAAGTAACGCGAACATGGCATCAATTGTCCACACGAAGGGATAGGAGATCATGATACAGTAATGCATTTTAGAGAGATTATACATTGTTACTTACAACAGAGAAGAGAAAATGCTCAAACGAATGAGCGAGGGAAAAATTAACACAGCAGACAAAGAGTAGTCTGAATCGAACCCTGAAGGATGCGAGCTGCGAAGTGAACTAAAGGACGACACATGCCATGCTCATCCTAGGTATCGCCAACTCTGCCCTGGAATGCAAACGAACCGGATGGCCTCATGCCCGTATAAAGTAACCGCGGCTCCACGTACGTTAAATAACGTACGACTGTTATAGCAACATCCACACTGGGATCTCATTCCAGAAGCGCCAGTTATGTAGCGTTTCTTGTTCATCGTTGTGATACGAGCAGGCCGCCACTATTCCAGGGTCTGTCGAACGAAGGTACGTAACCTAAGCCAACTTCAGCAACCATCAGCGACGCCAATGCAGCAACGTTATGATCGTGCGTGCAAGCACACATCCATGCCGTGAGAGTGAGGCACAGTAGGAAGCGCCCGATCCTCGCAGCGAATTTCAAACCAGCGTCCTGATTCCTCCGTCAACCCGAAGGCCAAAATCTTAAGACAATAGGTGAATTTCTGGCACGGGTTACCGCCAGGTCCCGCTAGAACCGATCGAGGAAGACTAGAATGCTCAGACCTTGGCCCGTTCGCAAATGAAGGCAGAGCCCTGTGTGTAGCGAACATCGCAGCCTTGAGTCTGCTGTGGTGAAACGTAAGAAAGAAAGGGTGGGAAGAAAAATTTGGCTTTACATGTCTCGACCGCCGTATGATCCGTTCTCTGACTTTGGGTATGAGTTTATTTACTGGGCTTGTGTATAACAATCAAGTACTGTCGCCTCTGTGTTAGTATAACCACAATGGGTAACGACAGTATATACCGTCTGCCCGCCTATCCGTCCATTACTGCGAGAAAGTCCCTATCGCTTACACAGTTGGCAAGCATAAACCAATCTATCTCATCTTCTCTCCTCCAAACTATTGCTTTACCGCCCTCAAAGCGTGATTCACCCGCGGCGCGCGCTTTTGTTGCCTCTTATGCCAAGGATACCGCTCTCCAAGCCCTCCATGGTCTGATCTGGGAACCGTCAGCTGCATCTAAAGAAGAAAAGGTCATTCGGAAGCGTACACTACTGCTGGCGGGAAAAATTGCACCGGCATTGGAATTACAGACCCTCCTGGACCTTGCTATCGTCTATGCACCGACAAACGTGTTGCACATCGAGTCCATCTTCCAGGCATCGGTAAAGGCCAACCCGATCCTCGCACAATCGGTAGAAACAGATCTCGTAGTTGCATTTACACACCTCCTCAACCCATCTCACGGATTATACGGCATCCGCAAGGCGGCACATTGTGTCAAGTCCTTTCTCCGTGCTTCCCCACCAGAACTTGTGCGCTGCTTTTCGCATAGCCAGACGTTCATATTAGCCCTTGCAAGATTGTACGATCAAGGCCTCGCATCGATTGCCCATTCGTATGGCGGATTGTCCCTCCAAAGAAACCCAAACAGTACGAGCAGTACTGTCGACGAATGGGAGCCCATTTGGGTGCAGACCAAGGTCGACCTGATCGACGCGTTCCACATCGTAATCACCACGCTTCTCAACGACCTCTCCTCATCATCGGGCCACGCCCTCGCAGCAGAAGCAGAACGTACATTCGGCATCATCTTCACTCTTCTCGAAATCCCTGCTTCTTCAGCGATCGCCTCACCCACGGCCCCAATCCCTTTCCTCGACCGATCCCTTCTGTCCGATTACCAAGAGACTTATTCCCTCTCCAAGACCCTTTCAACATCACTGCGCAACGCAGCGGAGAAGGACGCCCGTCTTGATCTCCTCGAATCATCACTCCAATCTCTGGAATCTCCCCCCTCTACTGGCAGTACCTCAAGACGCAAGGATGCAGGCGCACTCAAAATCCTCATAGGCTCGTCTGGCGTCTCCCCGGGGATCGACAACCGCGGCAATGGAGGCAGGGTCCGCTCAACTGCATTTGGAGGAGCGACCACATCCACTGGAAAAGGAAAGGAGAGAGCCGCTGAACCTCCCACCGTGGCGTCGTCTTCAGTCCCCAACCTCGACGTAAAGATCACACAGGTGCTCGATATCTTCCCCGACCATGCTCCGGAATACGTACGTGCATTGTTAGAGCGCCCGGCTTACGATGGGGATCCAGAAAAGGTCGTGATGGCGCTTTTGGAAGGATCGGCCCCAGGACCTGAGGAGTTGAAGCCTGCGGAACACAGTGTTGTTGACGATGTGACAACTTTGGTAAATGAGCGGAGAAATGTGTTTGATGATGAGGCGATGGACTTTTCGCGGTTGCGGGTTGGCAAAGCACAGTGAGTTGCGATTTTAACCTTATAGTAGTTGTAGCATGGAGTTAATGTCTTCTTTTAGGGAAGACGCGTCGACTGTACTCAATGACAGGACATTCATTGAACAGATGAAATCCGATATCTTAAGGAGAGCTGAAGCGTTCTCCGATGAAGAGGAGGAAGAGGAGGAAGAATTTGGATCGAAGTCTAAAGGCATAAACGTTGCCTTCGATGAAGAAGACGAGGAGGGCGGGGCCGGCAGAGTGAAGATCGCTGGCGACGGAGAGGAGAGCGATGAGTCAGACGGTGACATTGAGGACGACGATGAAGCAGACAGGCCACCTAAACCCCAAGACGTGGAGACGATACTCGAACTTGCATATCTCAGCAATCCCAAATTGTTTGACCGAGATGCGCAGACGCGCAGAAGCAAGGCACGGGCAGACTTGAAGGCGCAGACCAATTGGGACGATGCGCAGATTGAGGGATGGAGGATAATGTTAGAGCGTAATGTGAGTTTTCGAACCTCTTATTTGATTTTTGCAATCTTTGCTGAAAAGTGCTTGTAGCCACGGAAGGACAAAATTCTGCAGCAACACGAATTCGCGGGGAATCGTCAGACTCCTATCGCTGCTGTAAGCGGAGGTCATGGTCCTGGTCCTTCGGGTAGTGTGCGAGGGGGTCCTAGTAGAGGAGGTAGGGGTCGAGGCGGTGGTGGAGGCAGAGGTAGCAGAGGTGGAGGTACAGGCGGCGCCGATAGTGCCAGGGAAAGAGCTTGGAAGGACAAAAATAAGGCCAGTCGAGGAAACCACAATCGTAAGAGAGGGCACGACAAGAAGATGGCCCGTGCTGGAGCCGGCGTACCTCCACCTTGAGTCCTTGAGTGCTGAAGCTTCTATTGTCTGTATTTCTGTCATAATATGTTGCCTCACACTTCAGTTATTAATAGAGGAGCTGCAATGGATTTTTTTTTTTGATTTTACATAACTTCACAAAAGATAGAGTAAAGAAAGTGTATCATCCGTAGACAACATTTTCCGGGGGACATGGCGATGTAGATCGTGATTGCGTCCCCTTCGGCGAACAGAACTGACGCGTCTTTGCTGCTGGGGAATTGGATTATATTTATACAAGGACTGAGAAGGTTATACACGTCCGTTTCCGTTTCGGGCTACGAAGGGGGAAAGATACAGGCGGTGTTGAGAGCAAATCCTCATTGGAACATCCGAGTATAGAATCGGGGGTCATGAATGAGTTCTATTGTGTCGTTGACGACTTTGAAGTCTGCTCAACGCGTGTAAGTGCATCGCGGATATCACAGAGCTTCATAATACGTACCAAGATCCGCACCCAAGCCGTGAGCCGACATCATCTTTATCGTCGTCGCGTCTACTACCTTCCCCACTACCTCCAGATATGGGTCATCCATGGGGAAGTTTGACTATGTACTGATCAGCCTTTGGTCTGTGGATTATCGCTGACAATGCTCACCGGGACCAATTGCACTGTGACTTGTCCGCCATCGCTGGCTTCGACGGTGAAGAAATCTGCACTCCTCTTTGACACGGTTTACACGAGTTCAAGTAGACAGAACAGAAAATGCAGGTCACCTGTAGGGTACGGCACGGAAGTCTAACAGTTTTCCCAACAAAATCAGGGAGACGCGCCGAGTTGATGCGTGTAGACAATTGTTCGGATGCCATAAGTATACAAGTGTGGAAGTGAGTGGAAAGGGACGATTGGGGGAGACAATAGTTCCAATTTTCACTGAATTTCTTATGTAATATGATCTTATCCTTTCACTAGGCATGACATTCAATCCGCAATTACAATACCTGAGGTATATGGCAAAACGAATAAATGTGTGTTGAGTTTGCAAGCTACATTCTATCCTACCAAAACTTCCCAAAGACGGTTCCGCGTGTTGACGGCCCCAAAAGTATACCCACGCCTTCTTGTATAGCAACACTAACAGGCCTCATAGGCGCAGAATCAAATATATGAGGGCAAGGCTGAGATAGGGGTTTGGCAGTGAGCCGCGGGTGCTCCAATTCGCGTTCATAGATCGAAGACTGGCGCGGAGATTCCGCAAGTTGATCAAAGATAGGCTGATCCAAGGTCGCTCGAGCAGCTTGAAGTCGAGTTAAGATCTATATACCGATAATCAATATCTCTACAGCATTGACGAGAGGGACAGGTCCAACCTGCTCATAAAATTGGATCTCGCCATCAAGGTGGTCTTTCGCCAGGGTAGTGAAGTCTTCGAGCTTCTGGGTATGGTACGTCTCCATTTCGGCCATCGTAGTGTTGAGAACCGTTTCACAGCGTGCAGCGAGTTCGTCATTTACCTATTACAGATCCATCAGGTTCTGGGCCATGAGAATGTTGAAAGCGTGCTTACTCGACCTTCTTGAGTAGCCTCTTGGTATCTCGATAGAGTTTCTTTGTGAGTTGTCACAATTGGCTGTGCCAAGAAGATCAACGGAAGAAGGAGAGAACAGTTGAGGTGCAAGAACCTCATAAAGGGACGACGGATGTGCCACGCTTTTCAATGATTCGTGCGTTGCTAGCTGGGTCCGCCTCGCCTATTATACGCTAGCACGTTAGTACCAGAAGTCCATAAGAGACATAAACATCCTGACATGGTCATCATATGAATCAGCAACGGCTTGAAGCGTCTCAGCAGTTTTTTGCATCGCTTTTGTGAGTTTTAGGCAATCTGGCCATTGCCTCAGACCCAAGCATCGATGAGAATCAAGTAGAGACCGTACCTTGGCAATCCTCACGCCAGCACCAGGCGCCCTCTTCATTTGAAAGGCCCTTGCTCTGGACGTCATATAGGTCATCTTGCTTGTTGACTCCCGTCATCGGAGCAGACGCCAATGGCTTCGAAGTGATCAAGGACAGAAGCGAGTACGACAGCAGGCGCTCAGCGTTGGACATCTCTGGCATAAATTATGGTTACTTATGTGTTGTGGCCTACATGTATTATGTGCGATGACGTACCAACTCTTGCTTCGCGCACACGACCAAAAATATTGCGGAGACCCTGAACGCCTTTTCCCACAGCCTTCGTGTGCATCTCAAATCGGTTAACAGCTTCCTGGGCATCTTCGTTATCTACGTTGAACTCTGGGTGGAACACGCGTGCATAGAATATTGGTCCTGCAGCAGGCATAGCGAGATGCTGGGGTATCAAGCGATCCCATTCCTAAATAAGGTCTTTTCAAACGTGAATTTTAGATGGCCAGATAAAACATACCACATCGCTCTCGCAGCCCAAGAAGGTGGTCACGACTTCTGCATATCTAGCGACTGGGTGTCGAATGATCTTCCCAATGTAGCGTTCCAAGTCTCCACGCCTTGCTTCGACAAAATCGTCACTAAATCTACCGGCGTATTGCTTTTCGGGCAGAGGGGGGAGAGCAATACCGGGAAGGCGTCGAGTGAGGGCGGTGTGCAGGATGACGAAATGAGAAAACCTTCGATAGACAGTGATGCGCGTCGCAGGCACTTCTAGTGCTACAATAGGTTCTGATATGTCATCTTTTACTTGTTCGTCCGCCTCGAGAACGGAAAGAGGCTGAAAGAGCGAGGTGACATTGTATATGGTGTAAGGGCTTGAGAATGTCAAGGTTCGCTTTGAAGGAGAATGTACGAGGACGCGGAATGGGGGTATCTTTTCCTTCCACGCGGGGCCAGCGTCCACGAAGTGGCGATCTGCCTCACCCAAACCCAGTTGGTTTAGTCGATTGATCTCTTCCGCGTCAAGACTTGCGTCAGTTGCTCCGCGATTATGACCGGAGGGAAACGCGGATGAAGAGTCAATGATATCAACAGATGCCCCTTTGAGCACGAACTCCTCGGCGCCGCTTGTAACAAAGCTCGAGAAGCGATTGAGACTCTTTCCCCCAAGCAAACTCTGGCGAAAGCTTGGGAAAGTAGCCATCCATTCTCCAGTATTTTGAGGTATTAACAGCTGGGGCGTAGGCTTTGGAGAGCCACGGGGGGTTATGGACCCCGTGGAAGGATTCTTTGCATGCGCTGGAACGGCGGATACTTCTAGGCCAGGTGCTGGCGTGAACTCGGACGTAAGCTGATTCGTTATTGAGTACGCGTCGTTTCATCATGACTGGAACATACAGTGTAGTAAGTCCTGGGTAATAGGCCAACTTCGCCAGTCGTGTTCTTAACCAAACTCCACCCATCAGCCAGATGTTCCTTGACGACCTCCAATGCATCCCCAGCAGCAACACTAAGTTCTCTAAACTGGGCCTTGCCTTCGAAGTCATACAATGCTCGAGCGGGCCGCGATATTTCTTTGCCATGATCAGGTTCTTCATCGGAGAGAGATCCACCTTCAGAGGCTGATACAAGGTGCTCTGTCCACGCAGTAGAAGTGTTTATCCCGGCATCGAATTCAGACACAGTGCGTTGGAACAGCGAGGTCGTCGTCCCTGGAGTAGTTTTGGAGGCACGGGGAAGAGTAGCCATGTGAGAAGTCGATGGTGGCCTTGAGGAGAGAGAGGTTCTGCACGCATTCCTAGAAAAGCTGGGTCATCTGAACATGACATGCCAGGACAGGTGATAGAAGGTGATCTAATCTTGATCTAATCATTGGTTTCTTCACTTATTAAGTTTTAACATTAGCTACGTAAGCATTCATCTTTATTTTCTATAGCATGTCTTGGGCATGTCGCGAATTGAACTCCCTTGGCCAATTCTCTCTCTAAAAATGCGCTGCGGCTGCAAATACGCGCACGTTAGAAAGATATTTTCCCCCTGAAGACCAGTTTATCTTTCTTCGATCGTTTTGGTCCGGTTTTCCCCAGACAAATGTCTCAATTTTACAGGCCCTTCTTGCGCACCCTATCTCAGAAGAATGTCAACAAGCGCTCAGTTGGGCAAGCCTGTCTACTGGATGAGTCACAACCAATATGACTCTCCTGCTATCTTCCGAAACTGTAATTGCTCTTCTATGATAATATCCGTTGTCCTAGACTCTGGGTCAAGGAGTTGCTTCTCCCGGGTTAGAATTATGGTTGTAACAAGAGACTCTGGGAATCCTATTCTTGTGCGTTGGAATTAAGGATTCATTTCATAGCACTGACTTCTTGTCAGACGGTTAACAGATGTCCCGAACTTGGAGGGTTCAGAAGAATGCCCGGAGTGAAACATGGCATAGCCTTTGCCTGCTCTAGGATGGCGAAGCTCATTCCACAGAGAGCTCAGAAATCCGAGGAGGACTCAATTCCAACAGTCGTATTCGAGTTGGTTACCGACTTTGTCAATGCTCTACCGAGGCTATTCTTTACGGTTACCGCCCTCCAAGGCCCGCACATTCATGAGCATCTCAGAGTCGTATATGACAGCATTCTACCTCTGCAACAAGGCTCGGCCTTTCAGTCTCTGCATTTCAATTCCTACGACCCGCATATCATACCCGTGATCGCACGTCCAAACAGTCATATTGCGCACATACTTCCTATTTCTAGTACTACCGACCGCCCCTACCCAAAACCCCTTCCGCTTGATGTCCTTCGCCTGATTGCTTGGCATGCATTCTTCAAGCGGCCCATGGACTGGCGCAAAAATCTGTTTTCATTCGGAATAGTCTGTAAGGCTTGGGCACCTTTACTCGACCTTTTTTGGGGAGATCCTGGATTTCCTTTCACGGGCGAGGATCATGACGTCGCAGATATCCATTCTGTTGCCAATGCGCTTCACAGTAATCCAAGGAAGGGTGTGCTTGTCCGACAGTTTAGCCCGTCGGTGTATTGCCATGGCGGACACGAGGCACTCAAATACTTTCAGGCACAGATTACTATCATGAAGGTGGCAACGGCGGTCACAGAGATTTCCTTCGGGTACACTCATGGGGAGCTTTTAAAAGATCTGATTGATGCCCTTTCCGCTCTGCAAGAAGTACGAAATCTCAACGTTTCCACTCGGAGTGATCGTCATCCACACTATGACGCTTACCGCCTCAGCATTTCGGAAATCCAAACCATTATTATGAAGTGGTCACGTCTAGAAAAATTGTTTATATGTGATTGGCGGACTCCAAGCTCTTCCGCGCAATCTTCACCCTCTGAGAACCCGGACACATGGTTGGCAGGTGTTGAGCAACGCCGACACAACTCAGAGGTATGGGCTTCAGTGGAATAAAAAAGCACTATCGTTGACATGCTACCTCACTTCGAAAATTAGATCAAAAGTAATATAAAGGAGCTCCTTCTCGACAACGGCGAGCTAACAGGGCCACAGCTCCATTCTTTCTTGGGCCCGCTTGCGTCTCTTCGGCTTCAAGACGTACAACTGAGACGCATTACTGGGCTCCTTAATTCCGACCTTCTAGCCTTTTTGAACCATACTGCACCTATTTTGCGTAACTTGACCATCGAGGATTGTGATATCCGCCGCCACCCCGGGGACGAGTACGCGGTCGATGCTGTGATCCCCCAGTTGGTGGCTTTAGAGTCCATGTATCTCTTCGGTGACCTTGCCAGTGATTTTGTGCTGTCGCGAAAGACATCATCGCAGGTACAAAGCCTGCAGGATGACGGTGGGGGAAGATCGTTTATAATAATCTGCCGAGCTCCATCATTGAGAATCGCGAAAGTCATTGATGCTTTGGACTCAACAGGCTGGCAGCGTATCTGCGTCCAGTGGGATCGTCAAAAGGAGTCGGAAGTCTGGCAATCGCTTGATGACGCCTATGCTAAAGCTAAAAAGAGAGGGATCACCTTCTATGCGATGATGAATTCTTTTTTACGAGGCCCAGTATAGTCTTTTGTGACATACAACGCCAATCTCTAGGTTCTTTCGTATACTTATTATGTTTGTTTATGTGAAAACTAATATGATCGAGGCTTCACATTGGCTGTGCCACTGGCGATGTTGACCCACATATTTCAAAGGCTCCTATCGCCCATTTGTGTTGTCGTCATAGGTAACTTTCGATCAACTTTAGGGGCAGACCTTCGGACTAATGTGGCGTAACACATATAAAGCATGCGCCATCCTTTCAACTGTCTATATTCCCCGATGATGGCATCCTTCACTTGTGGAATCGGTTCCAACATGGCCCCTCCTTCCTCCACAACCTCGGTCGATCCTGTAGCAGCAGCAGCGCTACAGGAGGCCTATAACCTTTCTATTGAAATATCTTGTTCACCACGTGCTCTTGCAGTGTGTGCTCCCGCTCTCAGAAAATCCGTTGCAAATTACATTCCAGGCGTGATGAACACCACGCTGCGTATTCCTCCCAAGGCCGTCGCCCCTCCAGCCGTGGCCTCAGCTGTCTCTGCTTGGTATCGTTCACGCCCTGTCAAAGTAGTCGTAGACCTCAATGGCCCGAATCCATATAGGCCGGGAGACTCCAATTATGAGCCTTCTACTGTCTACATTTCAGGAGAGGTGAGCGCATTTCTTTTTATTTGATTTTGTTGTTAATTTGGTGATTCTAGATAGCAGTGGGTTTAGTGGCCTCGTACGAGCAGAGAGTGGCAAATCCACACCTCTGGCACCGCCATCTTCTTCTGACCGCCGTTGCCATGTCTCACGAGATGTTTCGTCAACTTCGTTATCTTGTAGGTCCTTTACTTGCTTCTTAATAATCCGGCGTGCTTTAACCCGAGGTTCAACAAGACGCATCGTGCAATAGGTCCTGCTTACTTGGCGAAGCACGACCCCTCGGAACTTTGGTCGTACACAACAGGGCACCATGCCGCACCTGTCTGCATTGGAGGCATTAATCACCAATCTGGTAAAGCCGGCTGGTGGTGGGAAGATAAGACGTTTGGGGGTTCGTTTGATGGCCTTGTGTATGATTCTATTGTGGGTTGGTCCCTTGTTTCTACTGATTGATTTTAACTTCGTGTTTTGCGTCAGGATCCTCCACCATGCCAACAAGCGCCGAGACGGCTGTCTGCTGTAGCAGGAGCGTCACCCGCCGTGCCTGTACGATTTATTAAAGCAATCGCCCTACGGTCCGGGATCATCCCTGGTTTGTGGAGGGAACTCGCTCAGGATGTCATTGATGGTCTATGTACGGGTATGTTGCGTTCGCTCATTGTTATTGCCACAGCGATGATTGATGGTTTGTATCAAACAGAACCCTCCACATACCCACTACCACTCCCCGTCACGTCACTGTTTCTGCATGAAAAAAACGACAAGCTTCCAATTCACCTGAGAAGAAATGGAGATCTTCCAGGTGCTAATATCCCTCCATTGAACATATTCCAGAATCATCTCAGGGAAGATTTAACTCCTAGTCGTTGATTTACACATGTAATCGCCATACCAAATTTACTAAGCTTTACGTACACGCTTCAATTCACAGTAGGCTTCCAATCACAACCCTCACGCTTAAACTTGTGCGGTAATGTGTCTAACTTAGTAGCTAGTTACTGATCAACTTTAACAGAGTTAAAAGTGAGCTTCAAGATGACTCGTCAATCCCACGAGTGTTTTGCAAATCCGAGCCGATGAGTCTCGTCTTCGTCTCTTCTCATATTGCATGACTCGATAAATTTTCTCAAGGTTCTCCTATATATATATAACATGTACAGATCGAGCTCTTTCAATCGGACAATTCGCCCTGTTTCATGACATGGCAAGCGAAACACACCTGCAATCTCTCGCAGACGCAGTCACCCAAAAGCCTCCCTTCTGCACTGGGACATTTCCAGTGTCGAGTGAAGATGTCACCCTGTTCTATAAACAGGGCTCGATGGCTAGGTATCTTTCTGACCTGTATTGTTGCCGTATTGCGAGACCTAATGCGATCGTTCCTTAGTTGGCTCGACCTCACACAGGCCACAGAACATGGCCTTGAAGCACTCGTCGAAGCATCCACTCCCGCAACCTTTGGGCGAGACAAGGAAGACGTTCTCGACGAATCATATCGCAAAGCTGGGAAAATGAACGTTGGCGACTTCTGCATGACGCTCAACATCGAGACGCTTGGCATTGTCGATCGCGTTCGTGAGCAGTTGCTTGACGCCGCCAACGACGAGAATGTGGTCAAGGCTGAGCTATACAAGCTCAATCTATACGGTGCTGAGTGTCCTGAAAATTCTTTTGCTTTTGGGCTGACGCTGGTAGCAATTAGTTACAGGTTCTTTCTTCAAGTCTCACAAGGACACCCCTCGAAGCGACAAGATGTTTGGATCTCTAGTGATCGTATTTCCCACCCCCCATGAGGGTGGCGCCCTTTTTCTTCGCCACTTCGGACAGGAGTGGACGTTTGACTCTGCTGCACTCACACGTGAACATGCGACACCCTCTGCCGCATATATTGCCTTCTACAGTGATGTCGACCACGAAGTCGCCCTTGTGCAGTCAGGTCATAGAGTGACTCTCACGTACAACTTATACTTCGAGAGCCAAGGAGAGTCGATCCCTCCCCCCGTTACTCCCGTGGCACCTGATGATAACATTTTCCGCGATGCGTTGTCTGCTGTCCTCGAAGACCGTCTTTCCTTCCTGAAGCTGGCTATCTTGGTTTCGGCCTGAGCTTTAAATACCCCTTCAAAAAAATGTCATATACGGCTCGTTCTGAGCTTCTAGGCCCTAAAGAGCAGTGATGCGGTGATTTATAGGGTCTGCAAACAGATGTTCCTTGATACATCCCTCAATGTCGTCTATGACGTTGAGGGCACAAAAATTCTGGTGTCGACGACCGCCGAGATGATCTCTAGTGAACAATACAAAGATGAGGGAGACATCCGGTTTGTGCTGTGTTACTACCACGATGGACGTCTTATCCACGAGTTCGGCAAGAAGGCACCGGAAGTCTATAGAGTTGGACCTAAAAAAACCATCAAGTTAGTGTGGGTCACGCCTTTAACTGACTATTCCGAGTTCAGCTCTACGTGTATCTTATATGGCAATGAACCCGTGGCTGAATGTGTGCATGCCGACATCTGCATTGCTGTCGAGGTGGGACCATTCGGCCCGGATGGACGCGCCAGCCCCATCTACTTTGATGATTCAGATGATAGTGACTGAGATAATCATAAAGCGCCACCCTTTGATTCGGAGAAATCAAGAACGAGGTAAGTACAAATGTTTGATGCCAATTGGAAATGCTTACACAAGCGCAATACTTATAGGAAGCCAGAATAGTTATGTCAATAATCTTTTCTGCAAACTGTAATGGCACCTTCTAGTGCTTGAATAGATATATCTAGAATTTTGCAGGATCATCTGAGTCAGAAGGTTTACAGGTCTTACGATGGTCTGAATTGGGTCTGAACGAATAAAAGTCGATTCATATACACGCAACGCATGGCCATAACTCAGTCTATTAATGATCGTGTACATGATTAAATGTGTCCTTTAATTTCGCTCTATATCGTCGGCGCGCCTGGAGAGACTGTCTTCGGCGGCTTCAAATCCTCTGTTACAACTCAAACGATGATGAAGAAATTGATTCTGAGAGAGTGAACGATGATATGACACGCGGAATAACGTGGACTCTTGCCTAATCTCTGTGGATAGCAAAAAAGGTGTGTGCATGAGCTCGCTCTTCGTGGATTCCCGCTGACCGACCAATTACCCATGGCCAACCACCGCAACGGATCTATGACGTCGTATTGGTGTCAAGTCGCGTCCACATTCGGACGTTAAACCAGCGCTTCGCGTAGTAAGGGCCCGCAGACTAGGCTTTCGAGGCGAGATAGGTTTGCAGTCCCTACTCGTGCCGTACTCACTTTCGTCAACATTTCCGGCCTTAGTCCTTCTTTCCGGCCGGGCTCATGCGACACAGTTGAAGCTGTAGAACTTCGCAGTCAAGCAGCTGCTTTCTGCTTTTTGGTCAGCCCACGGGGTGGACGAAACACGTGGCTTCTCTTTATCAATGATCATGGTAAACCGGGAAGGGTTAGGTTTTTGAGAAATAGAAGAGCGATATGTTCTCACCAATACCACGCAGAGCACAATTTCTGTGAAGACAGCATAAGAACGATTGAGTGAGTTATACTGATGCTTCACATGAACTGTCTGATAATATGGCGGCTGCAACAAAGGTTTTTGAGAATGATAGCACTATCCGAGGATCAAGCCTGCAAGTTCTAGCATGAGAGATACCGAGCGAAGTCTTTAGACACTGAATGGGGGACGACAAACGAAAGGAAGTTGAAAGGATTCAGGGTTGATTTCAGGAACTGTGTACGCGTTATTTGGTTGGCTTTGTCGCCGACCCAACCAACTCAAGGCTTGTTTTCGCAAACGCCTTTCACGAACGGACTATAAAAGTCTCCATCACCTCATTTCTTGGATGTTATCAAACAGAATAAGCTAGCGACACGTTTTTATCTACGCGCCATGGGTATCACAGGTCTTCTCCCAGCTCTCAAGTCAATCCAAGTCACGAAGCATCTCAAGGAATTTTCTGGACACACGATCGCGGTTGACGCGTACGTATGGCTTCATAGAGGGATAATCACCTGTGCCACTGAACTGGCTACCGGGAAGCCGACTCACAAGTGAGTCTGACGCGGTGTACGCGACACACTTGTTTTGCTCATTGAACATTGTGAACAGATACGTGGACTATGCTATGCGCCATGTGCGGCTCTTACGCCATCACGGGATCGAGCCTTACGTCGTCTTCGATGGGGGGCCCCTACCCGCAAAGAAAGGTACGGAAGATGAACGGAAACAGCGCCGTGACGAGGCGCGTGCCCGCGGGGATGCATTGGCTGCTGCAGGGAAACATAGCCAGGCGCGTGATCACTACCTGAAGAGCATTGATGTCTCTCCTCAAATGGCGTTTCAACTCATCAAGGTTCTAATAGTTTCTCTTCAGAGGATAGTTGTATCTGACCGAGCCCATTGCTGCAGGCACTACGCGCAGAGCGCGTATCCTACGTGGTCGCACCGTACGAAGCGGATGCTCAGCTTGCATATCTCGAGCGCACAGGAATAGTCGATGCTATTCTCACTGAAGATTCGGACCTTCTCGTTTTCGGATGTCAGAACGTGTTGTTCAAGCTCGATGCTGTGGCCAACACCGTCGTTTCCATCTCCCGCAAGGACTTCGGCTCAGTCTCTACCTCCATATCCGACATTTCACTCGTCGGCTGGTCAGATGTGCAGTTTCGGGCCATGGCCATTTTAAGTGGCTGCGATTACCTCCCTAGTATCTCTGGCATCGGGCTAAAGACGGCGTGTTCCCTGTTAAGGAAACATAAGACGGCGGAGCGTGTGGTGAAGACGATACAATTAGAGGGCAAGAAAAGCGTACCTCGGAAGTACATGAGTGACTTCAACCTGGCAGAGAAATGTTTCCAGCACCAGCGCGTGTACTGCCCACTGGCAGAGAAATTGGTGTATCTCAGCGAGGTCGACGCGGACTCCTGGACTGAAGAGGAAGAAGCGTATGTCGGAAGGTGAATTACTAGAAAGAACCTCACCTGCGAGTCGAGACAATGCTCATGTTTCATCTAGCGATCTGGACCCTTCTCTTGCAAAGAAATTGGCAATGGGAGATGTCTGTCCGATCTCACGATTGCCTATGACAGACATTAACTCGAGCTTCAATCCTCGTATTAAACCAATTTCGAGCGGTAGAAAGGAAACTAATCTTGTGGATAAAGGCAAAGGGAAAGGCACAGAAGCGCCTGTGAAGGAGGGAATTTTGAGCTTCTTTGGTTCGTTTACGCGTTCATTTGTGATGATGGAGGGATTATTGACAATACCCTATAGGGCCTAACCCCAAGATACCCCCAAGACAAAGAGAGAGTCGCACACCACTATCTCCCATACGTCCCAAGCGGACGTCAGCGGGAAAAGACAGCGGGAAGCGTACACTTGCTGAGGTCATGGATCGCGATATTGCTGAGAAGCGTAAGCAAAAGAGCAAGTTCTTTGACGCTCCAAGACTTGCCTCCGAAAAAGTGTCGTCAAATGATCTACACAATGCCATTGCAGGTCCATCACTACAACGTGGAAACAAGGAGAATATCTATCATGTCATTAGTGACGACGAGGATGACACTTCAAATATCTCCATCGAAGCACGAGGAGACATCGATCAAGAAATGGAGATGGATCTTGAAGATCCCTCGCTCCGCGTGTCAGTTACCCAGGAGGATGGGTACATGTCACCCTCATCATCGTGTTCCGGAGAGATGCAAGATTTATCTTCGCCGGTGCGCCCAGAGCGGGACTCGACCACTGCTCACATTACACCTGGATCAAAGGATCTGGAATTTGGGGTCGACGCCGTATCTAGCCCTCCCTCTGCAGCAAAGCGACGGCCGCAATCTCAATCAGCGCTACGACCAATTCTACGAACCCGTTCCCTAGATCTGCCTGAGTCATGGATGCCCCTGCATCCAGCTAAACGCGAACCAGTTGTCCCACGAATCGGTCTAATCCCTGGCCTAGATCTACGAAACGCTTTTGATGATCGTCGCTCGAGTGATATAGACTGCTCGGACGAAGAGGGGCGCCAAGGATTAGACTCCAGTTTGCCAACACCGCTGACTTCGACACCAACTCTCCTTTTGCAAGATGATCACCTTGATGATCACTATTGCGATGACTCAGAAGACACACCAAATGCGTACGAGATGCGCAAGAAGGCTGTGATCAGTGGATGGCAACAACGCTGGGCGTTAGGAGGCCGGACGAGTGCACAGAGGACGAGCTTGCCGAACCTCGTTCGGCGAGAAACAAATATCACTCCGACCGGGCGGTACACGATTCCTCATCCGGAATCGCGGTTGCGACGATCCTCCCCTTACGCACGGGCTACTCCCACCTCAACGTCAAATGTGAACTTAAAAAAGCCGCGTCGCGCCGAGTCAAGGAAAAGCCTGCCGTTTCTCTTCAAGAGTAGGAATACCGCCATAGACATGTCAACTGACTGTGATTGCGATGGCGACGAGGCAGAGACCAGCCTTGCCACCAGACAGAAGTTACAAGCCTTCAGGTACTTGGTTTTAGAAATCAACTTTGAAATCTCGATTAACTTTAAGTTTACGTTCAAGGTGCCGTTGACACTTCTCTAGGTGGAAGCTTAAAAAATCCCGAAGAAGAGTTGACTTTCCAGTCCATTAGAAGGCGTATATAGTCGCTTGATGTCGTGTATGTGTGCGTATATACGCTGCACCTGAAATTGAATGATGTCGAGGATTGTGTTCCAAAGTCAAGAAAGATCAGATGTTACGTAATGTTGGTATACTTCTTGCGCGAGCAATGTCCTTGTTCTGTGAGGTTGGGATCCTAAGTTTCTCGCTGCTTCTAGTTCTTGTTGGCTCTCTCGACTTATCTGAATAATTTCTGCCCACGTTGTTTGGTCCGTTCATTTATACGGAACGTGTCGATCCAGTTAGGCAGTACGAGAAATCTGAACGTGGAAGGCCTCGCGGTGGCTGGGCACTTAGAGGGTGAAGACTTGAGAAGTGGCTGGAAGTGGGAAAAGACGGCCGCGTTTGGGGGTCAGTTCGATATTTTTTGCTTAATTACTCTAAAGTAACAGAATGTGGGTGGCCATGCTTAGTTCGCAACACAAAACCTACCCAGCTCCCCGGCGTTTGGGTTCTTCACACCATTGCTTACCCGCCCTTTGACACAGATGAGCTATCCCGAATCATCGCAGCGCACCGTTGTCCTAGGTGACGGCGAGCCACCCCGTCCTTCGTGCTCTCGCACAACGAATAGAAATCTGAGCAACGATATGCAGCCGACTCTCTCTGGACACGAGGGAAATCATCTGCCCCATATTCTCCTTGCACAGAGTCGTGTATTGTCCCTACCAACTCAAAATGATCCATATATCTACCATTCTGACCCGGTTGGCACTCCTTGTCTTCCAAATGCAATCGACGACTCGCACCCGAGTATAATACCTGCCTATGCTGGGCCGGACGATATTTCCTACTGCGATAGAGCCTCGCCAGGGAGCCTTCAGTCCCTTCTTTATCAAGTCCGAAAAGACCCCATGTCAGAGAAACCGAACATCCCAGGTCGTTATGAAGCAAGATCTGTTGATGCTAGGTCGTATGCCAGTCTCCGCGCAAACAATCGGAACGATCTGGGTACATCGTGCCATTCTCTGACAATGTCAACCATTCTCATGAGTAATATGGGCTGGTCGAGCGCCTCCCCGCCAGACGCCGATGACCATGTCCAGCTGCACACCTTCAGCGATTTATCCACGATCCATGGCTCCGACACGCCGGCGACGGCGTTCAGTACCCCTGAGTACATGGGACCGTGGGGTCGCGATGCGGCAGCATCCCCATCCTCTGAGCCGACAGACGATGTGGCATCACATTCCAAGAAGAAGAAATCCAAGATGCATCAATGTGAAGTGTGTGGGAAGCTGTTCCCCCGGTAGATTCTATTTAACTTTCATTCCTCTAAGAACTAACAAATTGCAACCCTTTGCAGCCCTAGTGGCCTCAAGACACACATGAACACTCACAACAACCTCAAACGTAAGTTGCTTGGACACCTGCTCACACTGTTCTTCTTCAAATAAACTTCCTCCCTGTGTGCAGCCTTTCCATGCACTTTTGAAGGGTGCACAAGAACGTTCACGGTCCGCTCAAATGCCAAGCGCCACCTTCGGACTCACGGCATCGAAACAGTGATCCCGCGCGTAACAATGTCGCCTCCATATTCAGTTGGTTTTGACACGCCTACCGTCCTATCTCCCACACTTGTCACAACACATGAGATGAGCAAGATCCCCTACAAGCTACGTTGGATGCCGCCCAGTCTCTCCTCGCGGACCAATGCCGACACTCTCAGGTCATTGTCTGATGATGACTCTTCCGATGACGACTATGATAAATACACGAGGAATGAGGATAGTCAAGAGCCTGTGGACCAACTGGAGTGGAAGTCAGCAATAACGATTCCTTGCCGTCCTGTGGTTCCGTCCCCCTCTGAGACTGGAATAGATGAACCTGCAGAAGAGAGGAACTCCTACATCGAGGCGCCCTTGTACCCATATCATCCTGCACAGGTGAGAAAATACTCCTTAGGCGTTATTCCACGAGCTAAATTTTGACCTGCAGTTTCGTGTCCTTCCTGGGCCGGCGCTGGCATCGCCGGCCAATGCTGCGTAACAGCAACCCATCGTAACTTTTGCTCATTCCAACTTCTAGGGGTAAGGCCGTTGCGCCAGGTTTGCGCTATTTCTTGTGATTTCAAACAGCTGAGGTTCCGTTCAATGTTTTGGCTTTCAAGTGGCATCCTGTTCTTGACTAAATGTATCCACCTGTACCCGCATATAACTCTCATGTCATTTATCTACTGTACTTTCCCGTTATTTAATGGGTTCATTGGTTGCTGTGTACATATAACTACGTCGCAAAATCATACATAAATCTGATCATTCAGGTTCCAGATTCTCATATAAAACACGATTGACTAGCCCTATGGGTATATCATACAATACTGGGATGCTGCCCGAGCTGAGGTATGCGTTATTATTGAAGGGATCCGCAGGAAAATGGCCCTTGATGTCTGCCAAACACATTGATCAAAGTTAAATGAGCGAAAACGAACGATTAGAGTTACACACCTGTTATTGAACTCATATCCGAAAACGAAGGAGTTGCAGCGATGGCCATGGAGGAGTATACGAAGTAGGTCGTGATGACGACCACGATGGACCATGCAGGTAGAAGAATAGCCCATTCACTATGCAAGTCAGCAAGCGTACCCAGGAGCATAATGTATACACACCGGCTAGGATACCAGTCAATTCCAATCCATTGGATGTACTCGTCGGGAAGCAGAGCCCATAAAATATACAGAACAAAGGTCAGAGAAGTCGAGATCCATGCGACGAAACCATAGAATTCGGGTGCACGACTGCGACTTGGGCTATGGTGCGTGTAGAAAGCGTCTTGTTGCTGCTTTTCATCGTCAGACATGCTCTTCTCGACGCAAATAATGTCCTTAAAACATTTCCGAGGCTCGTGGACGTCGTAGTCGTAAGTGCCCTTGCTCTCCCCCTCTATGACACCTCGTGACCTACGGAGATTTGCGAAATTATGTTACATAGATAAGATGCGAGATAATAACGCAGATGATGAGAATTTGCCCAAGTTAGCGCACAAATTCTTTGTATCCATGCTGATTCAAACTATGACTTTTGTTATTCCAATATTATGCAACAAATAAGGCAACAGATATATTAACTACATAATGGCAAGTTAAATAGATAAAAAAAGGATGGAACTGAGGACGTCGTGCGCCCACAGTCCCAAAACTCGACCATACTGAGGCCATTCATGATTCCACACTCTCCGCCCCTTACCACACCCTAGGTGTGGGCGAGTAACGACGTGATTAGATGCGTCACGTGTGACAGTGCATCTTGTGGCAGTCGCGAGCAGCCTGCAGGGGCGGTCCTGTTCAGAGTGGGTGGCGTGGGTGATGCGAGTGACACAGCCGCAACACGACTGGGTGCGACCCGGATCGT
>JABAJS010007632.1:61213-74688 GCA_018221635.1 Tephrocybe sp. 10521TJB
ATCACCCCCAGAATTCATCTCTCCACTATCTCATGCGGACACGGAGCATTCTCTAGACCAAACGGTACTCCAGATCCAATTGCCAACGATGCGAACCACTTTCATCCAGAGCACCCCTGTTAACGGACCTCCATACATAGACTGGAAACGTGATAAATCATTTAACCTGGGAATTAAATATCCGTGGATCCACCTCCAAGTATGGAACTTGGAAAGGGAGTGGTCATTCAAAGTTGGCCTCATCGATCAAACAGGGCTCCTGAAGCTGTCGACATTCCAGGTGCCGTTATCATATTCTGTGACTTCATTTCTTAGCCAAACTATCAAGTCGTTATTGATTACGATCCGGAGTTCAAGCTGTGGTGTATTTGATCGCAGTTGGGCGCTAATATTTTGTATTCTTTCAGAAAGAGCCTCGGCTTAGCCCTTCATCCTCGCCGAATTTCGATCACCTTCTTCACCTTACGCTCTCGCTCCCACTGTCATCTTCGCATCCTCTGGCCGCATGGTCCACGATCGCTCTTTGTCTCCCTTCATATCTACTCTTCTTCTCGTCTGCGAAGCTCACGAGGAATGTGGATACAAATCAGGCCTCCCGAGGCACGCGTAACGTACTCACATGTAGCCTACGTGCGCGTCTATGCGACCTACCAACTCGGGAGAATCTGGTTCAGGGAAGATGGTCCTGTGCAGAAGTCCGAGTTTGATCTGTACAGGTTCCGAATAGTGCCGTGGCATAAGTTTTCGCTGTGTACATGTGAAGTGCTTAATATCATTAGCCTCCCGTTATGAATGGCGTTCATAAATCTATTCTTTCGCTCTACTCTTCAATGGTCCGGACCGCTCATTGTTGTTATCGTCACATTGGACCCTTAATCATTGAAAAAAATCACTCAACTTGGAGCGTCATCGCACTCTTTCTCATCGAGATGTAAGCGCAGTGAGTCCGATAATGATGATCTATTTAAACAGACGGTGTTCATACACGGGTGACAATGTACTCCTATGACTTGTGACCCAAGCCCAGGGCCATTGACGCCCTCCTAGCGGCACGTTTAAAAGCCGCTCCTTTCTTCTGTGAGGGAACAAGTGGCTGAAATGCATCACTCTCTGCATTCTCCAAATCAACAGCTTGCGTATTCACTACCGGAGAAGGGACAACCGCAAGAGGTTCAGATGCATCTACGTTCTTAAAGCCAATGTTTGCTTCTACCACGACGGCCCCGACGTCGGGTGGCACAACTTCGAGCTTAGCATTAATGAGGTTGGCGTTGACTTCAGCTACTTCAGCATCAGAGTCGGTTGGCAGCTTGGGGAAGTACGAGTCAGCCTCGTCGTGATGATGATGGTGGTGGTGATTAGGGGCAATATGATGAATGACGGCGACGACATGGGAAGAGAGGCGTCTCGCAGGAATGGAAATGCGTCGTACAAAAGGTTTGACCGACTTACTGCGAGAAATCGCCATTTTCATAGTCGTCCCAACTTTGTGAAAGGGGAGTTTCTCCGAAAAGGAGACATGTCTTCCCCGTCCTGGTTTTCGAAGTGAGGAAGACAACTGAAGTATACCGAGATATCGGCTTACCATTGTCAGTCAGGCCTTTGAGCGTGGGTCTCAGTGGGGTGTCTGGTTGATCAGTCTCTACGAGGGTGGAAGTAGTGGATGTGAGTGAGTCTGAGCGAGGTTTGCGAATGATTTCACGGACGGGAGGTTTTTCAATGGCCAACGATGGGAAGGCATTGCATAGGATGATCGCCAAGAGACTCTGCGGA
Source organism: Tephrocybe sp. 10521TJB (assembly GCA_018221635.1). Classification (NCBI taxonomy): domain Eukaryota; kingdom Fungi; phylum Basidiomycota; class Agaricomycetes; order Agaricales; family Lyophyllaceae; genus Tephrocybe; species Tephrocybe sp. 10521TJB. Next base: position 62,987 of record JABAJS010007632.1, read on the forward strand.
AGTGATCAGCGCAAACGTATAGGGTTTTAAGCGATTTAGACTTACGATCAAGACATGAGTATAGGTCGGGACTCTGGAGGCGAGTTGGAGGATGAAGGGGGGGCGTTGTTCGACGAGGATGACGGTAGACATATTCTTTAAATCAAAGATAGGAGTTATTGCAGTTGTGTGTGGTAGTGGTTTGTGGTCAGGAGGATTTATGAAGTTGGGTCGATTTGCGCTAACTTTATGCAGGAATTCAAGTGGGTCACGTTTGTAAAAGGAATGTTCTCCTATATCCCCCTATAATGACGTATATGCACTATGGCGTGACCTTAATCGACCACAGACGCCACTCGCTTTGACGGTCTTTGTCTTGTCATGAGATATTCACGAAAGCAACATTATAAATGAAGGCGAGCGATAACAAGGATTTTGTATCAAGAACGTCTACGTGACTTACTCTAAGAGTGCCATTGAATCTAAAGCCACACAAATCCCAACTTTTTTCCTTCATCGTCACATCGCCCAGCTACATTTAGACGTCGACGTTGATTGGAGTGCATCCTAAGGCGATGAGACCGTTGTATTTGTTCTCGCAATACATAGGGTCCTGTTGGTTGTTTATATCGAAAGACCACTGGACTCCATTTCCGAGACCGATAACAGTAATAGGGACGCACCGGAGGCCAACATGGGTAGTAATGCCATCGAGCGGGATATTGAGAAGGCCGAGCAAGTCAGTGGCGTCCTTTGAGTTTCGGTCCACGACTTGAGGGGGCCGGTGTTGCACGAGCCGGAAATACCGGAGCCAGGAGGCGCAGTGGGTGTGGCAAAGATAAAGGTGGCGGCGGCGATGGTGATAAAGAGGGCGAGCTTAGAGAACATCGTAGATGTCATCCTGATAAATGAAGGTAAGTGAGTGTGGACTCGCAGAGCGGGAATTGCAACTGCAGAAATACTGCAGAATTTGAGACCTTTTATACTTTTCTTGGACTCAGTGTCCCTTTTGGCAGAGCTTGTATTTTGGAGTCCTTTTAGACTGCGTTCCAAAGTCATGTCAAGGCCTCTAGGCTAGCTTCATGCAGATTTGATGATGGATGCAACTCGATTTGCACGCTACGAAATTGTACAAGGAATTCAGTCAGTGCACGCGGTTGATGCTTTTGCAGCAAATGAATTAAGACGCAATCATCACGAGAATGCAAATCATGGGAGAGCTCCGCGTGTATGGTCGATGAGGGTTGCCACCTGATCGGAGAATACCTATTATATTGTTCTTCCTTCTCTTCCCTCTTGCTGCATCAGTTTCATTGGTTGCAGATTCATCAACGTACAGGAAGACGGTGGGAAAAGTTATGAAATTATCTGGGCCGACGTTGACTCGCCGCATACACCTATACCGTGACTCATCGTTCACCTGTACCGTCTTCCGATTGCTGTCTACGTTGCCTAAACTCCTGTTCGTAAGCGCATACCCATGAGAAAGTGATACTAGGTGCGATATCAGCGAAATGCGTGGCAGTACGTCGTCAACAATAACTTTTCCCAGATGTGCAACTATTTGAGCTCTCTAGCTCAAATACAAATTTTCTGTGCGATGAATCAAGTTAAGGATCACATCATAGTAGCAGAAGCGGATGAAATGGATGCTTTTTTTGGGCGTGCGCTCTAGAATACGCACGGCAACATCCTTTCAAGTTATTGACGATATGGTAGTCCGCATCTTACTGTGTGAGCCCAATCGATGTCTGGCGTTCAGATCCAACAGAAGCATGTCGATTAACGATTTGGGCAATAGTTTCAGGCTTGTGGTTATTTTACGAGGTAACTACTCGACGTGTTCCTGCGCTTCATCGTAAAATTGATTGCATCTGTCCAGAAGACGGCGCTGGAAATAAATGATGCAACCAACTTGCATCTACAACACTCCACTACAGATTGGAAAGCACTATATCTGATTGCAATCTTGTGTAAGCCTAACAGACGCGTAAAAGGTCTGCTCCCAGACGCATGTGGCTCCTCAGAGCCTCACTGACAGAATGTTTTCGGATCCTGAAACGAGACAAAACCTTCAACTCGTTGGCCAAGATATCTTCAAATTTCTCCCTTTCATCATACTATTAACTCTACTCGGCGGTTCGTTTCCTGCTCGAACGTTTCTACATTGTGTTTGCTCACATAATTCCAGGTATTCTCCTTATCGTCTTTGCTCACTCGGTGACCGGAGCTCAGTAAGTAAGCTGCCCGGCGGACCGTCATCTCTTTCATTATCAGGCAATCAGTTATCCCAGCCTACCCTCAAGATTTATGCTTGGAATGACTGTCGCAGCCTTTTTGTTAGGCACAACATACTGGATTGCAGTGGTAGTCAATATCCAAAACGGGCTCCAAGAATTATTTCAAATAGAACTTCTCGACTATGGAGGCTTGCTGTCGTCCCCAGCTAAACGCACTGCACGTGTTATTCCTGTGGTAATCTTGGATGATTTCACTGGGCTCCTTCTCGTAAGTCTCCGGACTTCAAATGTAAAAATGAACCTTGTCTCAACATGCCGTAGCAAATTGTGGGCGATGCCATGGTCATCTACAGAGCGTGGGCCTTGTGCGGGTTTCGATTGATGATTCTGCCTCTCCTACTTCTTGTTGGGATGAGTGGTATGTATTACTTCTTAGTATGCTCCCTGCTTAGATCTGACTCTCATGTGAAATGGTTGGCTATGTTTCAGTGGCTTCCATTGTTTTCGTCGCAGCCGCCGAAAGACGATCATTTTCGTTTGTATTCCCACTGTCGTGTGCTACAAACGCAGTGACCACTCTCTTTGTTGCGTTCAAAACATGGTATTACCTATAAACCTGCTCCGTGCCTCAAATTACATCTCACCTGCTATTTCCACCCAGGAGATACAGAAGAATATGGGCAGCGGGCATGGGAAAGCGTAAATCGCGGGCGCAGAATGTTCTCTACTTTTTAATCGAGTCCGGATGTGCCTATCTTGTTCTCCAGGTAAATCTACCAATTGTTCAGATTCAATATTCCACTCATTATCTTTCCACAAGGTGATAACTGCTATATTGGAAGACCCTCCCTCCTATACAACTGCAGAAGAAAAGATAGAGTCTTACTACTTTCCAATCTATCTAATGATCACCGTGAGTTCACGTTGTCAATCTTAGGCCCAAGACTTGAATTGAAACATCTCTGATAGGCCATGTATCCCATGGCAGTGCGGGTTCTGTCTCAATCAATAGCCAGTTCCATGCCGAGTCCTGCCATTACTGATATCGAGATGGCAACATCAACCCAGGAAGGTGTTTGATGTTTCCAACGTTACGCACTTGGAGGTCAATCCCCATTATCGTAGGCAAAGACAGCCTGAATAACACAGATATAATGATGACTAAAATTTTTGACTAAAATTTTCAAGGCGATTCCAGTGTTAGCGAAGGCAGAGAAATTGCGGCTTGTGAAACGTCAACACTACGGTAGTTGGTGATTCCGATGCCTCATGGGAACTGGTTACTCCAAAATTGCAATTGCCATTTGCAAGGGGCCAGTGTTGCACGAGCCGGAAATGTCGGAGCCAGGAGGCGTGGGTGTCGCGAGCACCAAGGCGGTGGCGACGGCGATGATCAAGAGGGCGAGCTTAGTAGAAAACATCGTGGATGTTATAATAGAATGTGAGTGACTGTGGAGCGGGAATTGCGACTGTAGAAATAAAGTACAGTGTCTCTTTGTGCAGAGGCTTGCATTTGAGAGTCGCTCTTCTGGACTGCGTTCCCAAGTCACGCCAAAGCCTCTAGCTTCACGCCAAAGCCTCTAGCTTCGCGCAAGTTTAATGGATGCAACTCGATCTGCACGCTGCGAAACAATACAAGTGCCCCAGTCACTACTGACTAGATCACACGTCAATGCTTCAACCAAGTACTCCGAGCACCAACTTTTTTTTTTGATTCCTTGCCCGTCAGGGCAATGCCCTATGTTAGGCTCTATCTGATTGTATATCTACTGGTTCGAGCACCAACTTAACAGATAGATAATACCTAAGTTGAACAGTTCCCGAACCTGAGGCGAAAAGGATCTGGGATGTCGAAGCATTGAGTGGTAATACTCAATGGGTAATACAAATCGATCGATGAGGATCCCCAATTCCAGGTTCATCGAATGATACGTGTACAATGAATAAAGAGGTAACCTTGACCAATCATAAGCTCGCTCATCGGTAGTCGTTAGCGTCCACATTACACAAGTAACATGTGTCAATATGGTCATGAGGGGTATATTCGTGATTCCCGGTTTATTTCGACTCGAAGAGGGTCTCAAGGTGATTATTAAAATTTTCTTCATTCAAGTTGAACAATGACAAATAAGAGAATGTGGAAGGAGAATATGGGGCATAGACATATAGGATCTTAGGCATAGGGTGTAGCAAGCTTGTCGAAATCCTCCATCGGTGTGGTCATTGCGGATGTGCCGATAGGCGGATCAAAACTTAATAAAATTCCGCATCCTCCCTTCGCAGCGGCTGTACGCGGTTTCTTTGTGCTCCGTCCATTGGAGTCGAGGTCGATGCCGGCGGCCCTGCTGATGGAAAAACGCGCTCAGTGTTGGTACGCGTCAGCGAATGCACTTGTTTCGCTGGAGTTGGTGTCGATGTGGGAGACCCTGCTAATGGAAAGACGCGCTCAGTGTCGGTACGCGTCAGCGGACGAAGTTTTTTCCCGACTGCCGATGAGGGGTCAGCCATGGGAGGCGTATCTCTGACATGGGGAGATTGAACAGGCTCCTCCCCCATCAAGTGATCTTCGGCCTCTGGTGTCTCCGTATCGCTGTCCACATCCATGTCAAAGTGTTGAATGTCGGCTTTCAAAGCCTGCCTCTTGATTAGGATTTCTAATTCGCGCTCCCTGATGTCGTCAATCATTTTCTCCCTTTTGGCGTCCCGTGCTGCAGCCATCTCGGCAGAATCTTCTACGAGTACACGGCGTATCTGCCCATTCTCCAAGCGCCATTCGCCACGTCCCTGTTGGGCATCAGGTGCAACGAAAGACGTGTTAGGTGTGACGTAAACTGAGGATGTGGAGGCGAAGGAGGTGTTGGCGGTGAAGTAGGAAGAGGTGGTGGAAGAGGTTGTCGAGGAGGAGAATGATGAACCGGCCGAGATCAATGAGAGAGAATTCTTTGGCAAGAGGCTGGGTTTGACACTGAGGCCAGAAAGGCTGCTAGGATCAGCCTTCGTGACTTGTTCCATGTTGCATGCCTCAATCGCAAGTTCCTCCTTCTGGCGAAGGGCCTTGGCTTTAGCGCGGGTCAACATCGTCGAAGGGCAAGTTGGGTGTTCTGGGTTTGATTGGGGTATTGATTCTGCTAGACCCACATTTATACTCGTCAACATGTAGCGCTTTGCCAGCATTCCGGGCGATGTTGGGAGCTTTGCGGACTTCGCTTTGTTTCTGACAATGCCCCGCTTTGGATTTGCTAAAACATTTGCCTCTTCGAAGTCCTGAGGGCCCACGCGTTCTCAATTCGACAACCATGCATGTATTCCAATAGTAATGGAGTACACACACTCTCTCGGACGCGCTGAATAATGTATCTAGAGAGCAGGGTCATTTTCCGCAAAATATTCGTAACTATCGGCATTGTGAATTGCTTGGGTCGCGTTCTTGATTGCTAGGTCCTTGCACAAAGGCTGTGTGTACACGTAGTCCAAAGCACCGCCATTTCTTGTGAAGTGCGAGGACTTCTGCACAAGACTTCCTGCCTTAATACTCGTTGAGAATTCCATGCCAAACTGGATCAAAACACCGAATGGACATACCATAGATTCTTTTCCCTCCAGAGGAAGAGTCCAAAAGGTGGGGCACAAGTAAACTATGCCAAATTCATCTGGCTTGACATAACCCCATGGACCTACAGTCGTGCATGAACAGTCGTATTTGAATGACGGAAAGCTAGGGGGACTGCTGATCAGTCTGAAATTATTCTTCGCGGTATTGTATCGCGATCTTTCGAAGGCGCCAAACCAGGTAGTGTAGCGCTGTGATGCAGCAGTGTTCGCCTCCAAGTACCTGTTTAGTGCATTCAATAGAAGAAGAATCAGAACGATGTTTAGACGTACTTATAAGCTTTCCAAGCATAGGACTTTGCTGTCTCTGCTGCCTCCACGAGAGAAGATTGCTGACTTGCTGAGCAGTTCACGTATGAAGGGTGTGGGTGCTGGATGTGTCGCGGATAGGCGAGATTTCCCATAAGCTTGGTAGTAAATGTGTCGACGGTGGCGTAGAGAGGTTCAGCCTCCTTCGCGGAATTGACAACGTAGAATAGATTATTGGGCACGACAACGTAAGTCCCTTCCTTAGCGAAACCATAAGCCTCTGATACTGTTGAGCGGTGTGTTAGACTCCCGTTCTGATCAGAATAATAGATATAACCTACGATTATGCTCGACTTTGGTCGATTGTCCCGGAACGAGAACGGAAAGGGCTTCCCCGCCGACGGCAATGGCGAGAACACGAACATATTTAGCCACAATACCGATGAAGGTAGGTGAGGCACCTTCGCTATCAGCGATCTCGAACGTGTCAGCAGGCAGAGGGCTGAGGGGTGACTTGGGGTCTTTAAGGAGTTTGAGTGTTGTGTCCCCGGTGTTGGTGATAGTCGTGACAACCTTGAAATTTTCTACATTAGTCACCGTCTGAGGCCCTAATGAAGATAAAGAGGTAAACCGCTGAATCTAATGAAATAGAGATGATTCGGTTACCAGTAACTTTGACAGAAAGACTAGGTACAGCCGATGTGACGGGGCCCAATGCACCCAGGACCAAAGCAATTGCACGGAGAGACAGCATAACACTACTGAGCTGGTGATGATCCGAAGATATGCAATGAAGAGGGTCGGGGAAGATGCAACCTCCTTACATAGTCGGTACGATGGATCACCAACGTAATGAGATAAGGGAGCATTAATGCCCGAGTTTCAACGTGCGATGAGTTGCCATGCATCAATTGGATTCTTCCGCGGAGACGAGGATTGGATCACAGCAGATTTGAGCCAAAAGGAACGCCTTAGAGCGGTCTGAAAGTTGAGACACAAAATCTAAGGAGTACCAGTGCAGCAAAGGCGTTCCATACGCATACGGGCCAGGTATTTTGGAGAGAAATCAAGGTAGATGAACAGGTGGCTTGTTTCAGAAGGTTAGATGCCAACTAGTGGTGTGGAGTTGAATCGTGAAGTTAACACGTATAGGCCTCTAAAACGTAAGCCCTGCCTTCAAATCTTGCAGAAGTCTCTGCTCTTGCGCAATTAGCAACTTCGCGAGATATGGCAACAAGCCAAAGCCCCCTCTTTATCATGGTATCGGCCAATTTCCAACAAGAATACTGCAGGATACGGTGTCTAAATATTAGTAGTTAGAGCAGAAAATACAGTGACAATTGCAGAAGCAAAGTTGAAACAAGACGTTAGGTAAAGACTGTCCTAAGTCTTTCTCCCATTCTTCGGAAACGATAATGGCGGAGGGCAGAAGGGCATGACCTGTCAGTTTCCAGTCCCGGAAATCGTATTCGTGAATGTCAATCAATATAGATATGAATAATAGACAAGAAGAATATAGCGTCCAACCGGGTTCCTACCTCCTCGTCCGCCTTGTAAAACGAAGTGGTACATCTGCCACTCCCAGCGTCAGAACCAAGTGTGCATCCAGAACCCGCCCACGCCAAGCCTCCTTCGTCTCCCCGTTTTTCAAAATGGGCTCTACTTGCCAGTCTCGGAGCAGCATGGTAAGGAAAGCGACCGCCTCGGTAGTTGCAAATTTGCGACCGATACAAGCACGGGGCCCTATGCTAAATGCAGAGAAAGCCTCCGACTCGCTCGAGATGTTGTACCAGCGTGATGGCTTGTACTGCTCAGGTTCTTCGAAGTAGCGGGGATTGTATTCTGAGAGGTTTATATAAGCGTGTCATCATAATGATAGATCATGGATGACTTACGGACGCCAACCATATCAACCATGACCTAGAATGAGTGGCATCATGAAGACGGTTGGCGGTTGTAGGCGTAAGAAAAAAGTGACGTGCCTGCATTCCCTTTGGAACAGGGAAAGGAGTCGTCCCTTCTTGTCCCGGCGGGTTAGGAATCTGCAGAATAGTATCCTCCGTGGCTTCACGAATCATGATGTGTCCAGCAGCTGACAAAATTCATGAGAACGCAGGTGACGAGAATGGACTAATGACATACGGAACATTCTCAAAGACTCGTAGAAGACAGCAAGAACTTTGTTCAAATTTGAATAATCGTCATACACCTGCGGTTCAACATCAATCAACGGCGAGATGTGCCCGAGGGTATTAGTATGACTTACAGGATCACGATCCCATCCAATGACAGAGATAATTTGGTCTAAAATCTCTTCCTGAATGTCTTGATATAGACCAAGGAAGCCGAGAGTTGCCGCAAGAGTGTGAGCGGTAGTTTCTATAAGTTGTGAATGATGAACTAAGAATTATCTAATATCAAGTTAAGCACTCACCGTGTCCAGCGAAAAGCATAATGAACACGTTTCCGATCTGTAACACAGTAAGTGTGGTTTTCGTAGACGTGGGTAAGGATGTCGCACTAGCTCTTGGTCATCCAACTGAAGCTTACTAGCTTCGTCTTCGTTTGCCTTGACAAGAAGGGTAAAGGCGTCATTCTTGATAGATCCCTGGCCGGAGAGATCGGCCTTGCGATCCGCAACTTGGCCGCGCATGAATCCCATAAGCTGATCATGAGCTTCTCGAACCTCTTTAAACCTTAAAAAACATTCAGCAACTTGGGCCACATCAGAGGTAATGCTTGCTGACCTGCGGAAAGGTAGAGCAAGAAGCCACTTTGGAGCAGCGATGGCTATCATGTGCGAGTCTGCGACAATGCGAAGGGCTTCCTGGACTGACATACTGCCATCTGGGGCAGTTGGCGGGGCGGACCAGTTGAAGGAGAATCCAAAGCCGCATTTGCCAATAATCAAGAGGGCCAACTATACCGGGGTTGTACCAATGAAGTTGTGCGCCAATCCATTGACAAATTGACACACCTTAAAGGTCAACTTTTGGATGACAGGTACATCGATCGTCGACTTCGAGCCCCAATTCTCGGCGGAAAGCATTTCACGGTATGTATCCAGTGTCTCTGTCCACACCATTTGATACCTAGATCATACTGGTAAGTGACGTCGGCATTGACTGGCAGTGAGACACTTTTGGACCCACAGTTTGCCATTGAAAGCTGGACCCATGATACGACGATGCTTTCTCCATGTATCTCCATCGGCCGCAACCAGGTTCATTCCCCAAAGACTCGACGACTAAGTCAGGAAGACAGCACGTAGGTGTTAGATAACGTTACTGACAGTAAAGCCCGACTAGCACTCTCTGGCTTGATGAAGCTACTCTTGTGGCCCCCTCCCGCGACCTGGCGAGCCACATCTAAATTGGACGTATAGATGCCAGGTACTCCCGAAAGAAAGGGAACCATGGAAACGTTTTCGCTTTGATAGCGCCTGTAAACTGCGTGGCATCTTGCTTAAGAATGTGCGACAGGAAGATAGGAGATAAGACATACAGGTCGATCGCCAGAGCCACGGGAATCGAAGCCCAGGGTTCCACCAACTAGTTGGAATTATCGCGCCAGGAGCCGCCAGAGGTTGGAAGGGAATGCGCATTCCTGGGAGCCTATTTACAGCCTGGAAGATCGATTCATGGGGTGAGTGCAAAAAGAGTAAAGAACACTTACCGAAATACCATGGGCTAGCTTGAAGACTCGCGAGACGAAAAATACGGCGAGCAGTGCAGATGTTAAGCTTACATCATGGCCTAGGAATTGTAGCTTGAGATCTAACGAAAAAGTAGTGAAAAAAGAGAGCGCTTGGTCGAGAAACTTGAGTGCCATGCTACATGTACGGCACAAAGTGACCACTGGGAGTCCAATGAAGCTTCCAAAACCGTTTGTTGCAACACATCTCCTGAGAATGAGGTGACAAAACAACGATCGTCAGCGGGCCGCGCCGGTCACCTCGGGGATAGCTTTATTGATTCGGCGCTGTCTGGTTCTTGGAAGAGGTGTTCTATGGCGTACTACCTCTGGTTACAACGCATATCCATTTTATTACAACTTGGAGATATACTGCCATCACGCCACAGCTGCGAATCTTGACAGCCCAGAGTTCTTCCACAGATGATGCACTCGAACAGTCTGCGTTCTTCTGTTCGTGGCCGCCCCGCGTTCCATACTTATAGAGCCAACATTTTTTATCATTCAGTACAAAACAAAATCATCACAAAATAACTGCTGCCGTAATAGGAAATCTGGAAGTCTTCTTGCACCTTTCGAACATATGTTCAGTTTGTGCGCGTTGGAGTGAGCCACCTCAAAGGTTGATGTTGATGGGGCTGCAACCAAGGGTGATGAGGCCACTCTGTCGTTGAATCGTGAGTACTTCCCTATATTCAATAGACTATGCACACTTACGAACGTGTTTCCGCTGCAGCAAACAGCTTGAGAGTTGCTAAAAAATATCAGTTAGCTCGGCAAGTTTGTCGAATCTGTTGCGAAAATGTTACCATTGGGTGGTTCCAGCTCCAACAACGGTGATCGGGGAGCAAGTCACTACAGAAATGTAGAAGTCAACATTGCTCGTAGCGGCAACTGACGCCAAACTCACAGCCAACGTCAAGATTGAGTGGACCCAGAACAATGCCGAGGAGACCGGCAAGGAGACCGACGAGAGGGTTGGATGCCTAGTGCAGCGTCAACCTGTGCCGGACGTTCAAAAAAGTCGGCGGGACAAAACTCACACTTTCCGTACTGTCACAGCACTGTTGGGTGCCTGTGTTCGAATTGCAGCTGACTGTGGTGCCGTCGCCGCCGCCGCGAGGGAGAACAGACGCAGAAGCGCAGAGAGCGAAGAGGAAGAACAAGAAGAAAGTGTGGACGCGAGCAAACATCTTGGAAACTGTGAGTAGCTAGAAGTGCTTAGTAGAACTGGGTGTTGTTCGACTGAAGAAATTGTGTCTCCCCACAGGCCTTTTATGCAATCGAGGTAAGCAAATTCATTCTCCGTGCCGTCAGCATGCACTTGACCTTCGCCAAATCAGTTGCCAAATTTCATTTCGTCCTGAAGGAGACTGTTCACTGACGGTCCAGAAATGACAGATGTCAGAGTGTGCGAGGAATTTCGAGAGAACCCTTTGTTTGCGCTGGTCCTGACTATCATGTCACATATGAACTGCACTGCTTCATACTGCTTTTTCACTTGTCGAAAATAGAGACTCTTCGTCATCAATCCGTCAATGACGAAGTATTGGTGATAGTGTTCCTTCAAACCTTGGAGTACTGTGTTAAATTACACACCCCTCTGACCATTGGCACCTCCTCCTTGGCACCATTTTCTTACCTGTGGAGCAGGGCAATGTGATTTGAACTTCTTTCTGTCAAATGCTTGTCCTACTATGTCACGCCACAAAATCGTCCGTCCCTTGTGCTATGCCCAGGACCCGAATACTGCGCAAGATACAAGCTTCGGGAAACAAGTAGAATGGGAGGAGAGTGGACATTACAGCCTCGTTTATGGTACCCATGTACGGCACTGTCTGATGGTGGCCAAGGGCGCGCATGACAAACATTCGACAGAACGGCCTTGTTGAGACGCGGTCTGTTTGCACCCTCTCCGTAAAGTTTAATGTA
>JABAJS010007633.1:0-73270 GCA_018221635.1 Tephrocybe sp. 10521TJB
CAAACAGGTACGACGTGATCGAGGCATGCTCGTCATATGGTGTATCCAGGTTTGCTAGGCTGCATGATTATAAGCATCGTAGCTGTAAGGCGGATGGCAGGCGGCGATTCTTACTCTAGAGAAGCATGTTTCGCAACAGGTGCAACACAACACTTGAAATTTTCTACGTCCCTGTAAGTATGATGGTAAGTATCGTGCTGTAAGGTAGACGGTGAGCAACCATCTTACTCTAGAAGAGCTTTTTCTGCGACAGGTGCTATATCACCAGCGGAATTTGCTGCATCTCCTTGGCCAATATTAGCAGATACGGTATTTGCCCAAAGAGATATAGCAGAGCCGTCACCAGCCACTGAGTCTTGATGATCCGATCGCCAGGGAAAAGCGTGGAGGGGTGCTAGTTCAGCGTTACTAGAGAACGGTGAGAAGGAACCGTGAAGGCTCAGTATGAAGAGGCTAAGATAGAGCGTAGATAGAGGGTCTGAAAGGTCATATACGCCCAGTTCCACATCCGCCGACATTTTATCTTGACAGCAGGCCAGTTGGACGTTATCCTGGCGAGACTCGTCAGTGGCGTGGACACGAGACAGATGTAATTAAGCGCTCACCGGCCCAGTGCACTTTGCATCGAACCAACCCACAACAACGCGCGCAAGATAGGTTGAATTGGTAATGAGGAGACCTATGACCGGGCCATCGAGGCCCCATACACGACGTTGATTGACAATGCTTGTCATCAAAGATGGTAACACTGTGTCATTGCCTGCTACGAATATTGGAAATATAACTTGGTGGGGACATAATCCTCCGGGCAGAATATGGGCAGAGAGAGGCCATGCTGTTGAAGGTTTGCTTTTCCCTTCATTGGCGGTGGGATCTATGTATTGCTTGTCATCGTCGTTATGATCTATGGATTGCCCTTCATCATCGGTGATTTGGCCTCCATTGTCGGTGTGGTCTACGCTTTGCCCTTCGTCGCTGTAAGTTATGCTTTGCCTTTCAATTTTATCGTCGGTATGATCTATGGGCGGATTGAGTAAATGCTCACAGGACATACACAGGCTTACCCACCGTCGTTAGAAAAAGAGTTGGTGATCTGTGCGGAGGAGACGTGACTTATCTCCCGCCTTTCACTGTCGGTTTGATCCATATTTTGTTCTTCATTTGTGATTTGATTTTTATTGTTGGTGTGATCTATACTCTGCCCTTCCGAGTTGCCGTCGCTATATTCTCTATAATCCATACTTTCCCCTTCATCGTCGGTGTGAATGCTTTGCTCCTCGTCGCTGTAATCTATGCTTTGCCTTTCATCGTCGGTATGCTCTATGCTTTGCTCTTCATCGTCGGTGTGATCTATGGGTGGATTGAGCAGACGCTCAAAGGACATATACAGGATTACCCACCGTCGACAGAAACAGAGTCAGTGATATGTGCGGAGGAGACAAGGCTTGCAGTCCAACTATCTTCCCCGTCACTGCGAAATGTAAAGAGATCGGATCCTGGACCTGTAGCCACACCAACACATTTGGCTGGAAAACAGTGGGATACAATGACAGCGGATTTATCGAACAAATGTCCCAAGGGATATCGATGAACCAGCGAGCGTGAAATTACGAACGACGCATCGATTCTGTTGGATAGGCCTATCAGTAGATTGCTATAATAGCAGAGGCATCCAAAAGCCGTCTCACAACACTAGGGATTCACGAAAGCTTGCCATGCATAGGCGGGAGATCAAGGGGCACCAGAATGTCCTGGTCCTTAGAGAGTAACCCCGTTGCTTGCTTGATTCAAGATTGGCACGGATGTCAGATACTGCGCATAACACGAAGTCCAGATGAGGTGCTAAAACCTGCGACTGGTAGATGTTCTCGTCACTAGTGTCGGTAGCAAGATGATCATGGAGCTCTGGAAGTAGGAGTATAGCTTTGGGTGACAGGTCCTGCGTCGTGGACGGATGGAATGAAAGGGTCCTGGGGATCATGGCAAACCTCCCCCGTACCGACTCTGGCCAGCCATCTATCTTCTCAGCTGAGCGAATCGAGAAGATTGTCGAGTCCATCAGTGAGGCAACGTCGTAATACTGATTCAAATAGATGACTCGGAGTTGCAAGAGGTGGTCAATAAATAAGCTTGAAAAATAAGTGAGTGGCTGGAATGAATGCCGGGGGGTGTTATTCCGCCTAGGCACGACGAGAAAGTGTTAGTTCATTTCTAGACAGAATTTTCAACAGCAATTAAACAAATTGAACACTCGACGTACGATGGCGCCGGTGAATGAAAATTCAAAACTGTGTCGTCATGTCGTGGAAATATTTCAATCAGTGACAACTCATACAAACAACGTGTACGAACGGGTGTGATCGACGCGGGCCATGGACATGGGAGATTGTCATAGGAGGTTTACGTTTCGCTGGTCTTACGTGGTATTTCAAGGCATCTGACACTCGAGGTGCTGTTACCTAGATGTTAGGAATGTGCCGCCCCTGTATCATCTCATCACCGTGTTGCGCATTGGGATCCGTCCTCAACGCTTTGCTGAAATTGGACGCGTACGACAGGCTAGGAGATGGAGAGCAGACTGAGTGGTGGGGTGTACGATGAAGACGGTTCAACCCTGGTTTCGGTAGAGCGACGGATTTTTACCCAACCGGCAGCACTTTCAATGAGAGACAGGAGATGATGGTGTTTGGGCCGGGAGAGCGTAGGAAGGTTCCCTTGCGCAAATTGTTCACAATGCCCTGATTGATTGATAGGCTAAATCGCAATGGTTATCCATATCACTAATTTCTCGCGAATGCCGTAGGGATGCCAGCGTGAGCCCAATCAATCAACGAGTCAAACGGATAAGTAATAGAGAAAACAAACACCCAGGTTTGAGAGACTACATGATTTCCAGTATTCCCTTGAGTTTTCCAGATGATGAAGGGATGATGTCTTTTGCGTTCTCAGATGGTAGAAGCATCGGGAGGAGTTTTATAATACAATGGAGACAGATTAGATGTTGGTGAGCCCAAAGTATAATCTCCGGAGGACATCGCACGGCTGAAGTACTAATAGCTAAATTTTATGTCTATATGTATTACGTCAAGAAGTCTAGCGGGAGTCACGAATATCCAATAACTCCAATTAAAAGTTATCTAATAGCCGAGGTATACAAGAAGGATAGTCACTATTACACAGAGACTTGCAGGAGCCTATTTCTCGGTCCTACACACATGCATTACATGGCCCATGTCCTCAGAGGGCTATCAGCTGCCTGAGCGAAATATCGATCTACATAGCCCTTCTCGTGAGCTATCTGCTTGAGATGCACAGCTTCGCGAGCAAGGCGAAGCAAAAAGATGCAGAAGCGGAAGCAATCGAAGGGTTTAGAGATATCAAAAGACACCAAATCTTCGTCGAACATGAAGTGCTAGAGCATTCAGATAAGCAAAAAATTCAATATATCACAGATGAATCTAAATACTCATCTTGACATTGTTGCTTAGCATCCACGCAAGCAAAACAAAGACTTTGGTTCCCGATGTTACTAGGCCAAAAACAGGTTGCTCTTTGAACCCTAGAGCGAACAGGAATGCTACAGCGGCTACACTGCTCATTTTAACCCTGCTTTTTGTCATGATGAATGACTCGTGGGGCTTCATGTGATGAACAACAGCGATAGGGAGCCATAGATTGTTGATACGTGCAGAGGTCGCAGATACAATGAATGGAGGGTCACAATGCTCCACAGACTGCATCAGTATAAAGCTAGTAGAGTTGATCGACTGTGCCATTTCCGGCCCAACAGCCTCGCCGGAATAAGGGATCGCGATGCCCAACAACGCATCCACACGTGCGATTTTGGGATCCAAACTTCCATGTTCTTCCAAGATCTCAATCGAACGCCCCTGCCGCGCTGCATAATAAGAGGTGCATAGGAGTCCCGAATTTCTTACAAGGAGAGCGTGAGATAGGTCGCTGCCAGGAGTAGCAACGTAGGGAACGATGCGAAGCATGTACGAGGCCAATCTCTCCATAGATTTTTCGAGATCCTTGAGATTGCCGTTGTTAGGTCCATTTGCGGCTTGGGCTAGGTAGATATTTTTTGCATAACGAACTGGATGTTGCAGTCTCCAAAAACATTGGTCAGCGTTCAAAGTGGCAAGTATGGCGCTTACAATACTGAGATATCTCCTTCGTCAGACGTGAAAAAATGACAGAAGAGTGTATCCCAAAAATCATCGACCACAAGATTTAAACAGGAATGATGAGCCTGCAACATATCACGAGACAGTCGATCCGTGTCTATGCTGATATCCAACAATTCTGTCAACCGTGCGGAAAGCAAAATTGTGAGGTTGTCGTCAAGGTTCGCAATGTCTGTCTGTGGAGAAGACTGCTGATATGCCTGGAAGAGATGATCAAGAACTTTTCTGGATCCCGTACTAACTTGGGAAAGGTATGCCTATTCGTAGATCAACAAGTATTCAAGTTATTGTGAAGAGTAAGCACAGACCGGAGATTCCCAGGCCAGAGGCCAAGCGGGATCTGTGAGCCGTTTGTAGACGGCACTCGCGAAATAGATTCCGTCATATTTAGGAGTATCGGAATAGCGTTCGCTGCAAGGGATGGAAACAACCTCTCTCTCAAATAGGTACGACGTGATCGAGGCATGCTCGTCATATGGTGTATCCAGATTTGCTAGGCTGCATGATTATAAGCATCGTAGCTGTAAGGCGGATGGCAGGCGGCGATTCTTACTCTAGAGAAGCATGTTTCGCAACAGGTGCAACACAACACTTGAAATTTTCTACGTCCCTGTAAGTATGATGGTAAGTATCGTGCTGTAAGGTAGACTGTGAGCAACCATTTTACTCTAGAAGAGCTTTGTCTGCGACAGGTGCTATATCACCAGCGGAATTTGCTGCATCTCCTTGACCAATATTAGCAGATACGGTATTTGCCCAAAGAGATATGGGAGAGCCTTCACTGGCCACTGAGTCTTGATGATCCGATCGCCAGGGAAAAGCGTGGAGGGGTGCTAGTTCAGCATTACTAAAGAACGGTGAGAAGGAATCGTGAAGGCTCAGTATGAAGAGGCTAAGATAGAGCGTAGATAGAGGGTCCGAAAGGTCATATACACCCAGTTCTGCGTCCGCCAACATTTTATCTTGACAGCAAGCCAGCTGGACGTTATCCTGGCGAAACTCGTCAGTGGAGTGGACACGAGACAGATGTAATTGAGCGCCCACCGGCCCCGTGCACTTCGCATCGAACCAACCCACAACAACGCGCGCAAGATAGGTTGAATCGGTAATGAGGAGACCTATGACCGGGCCGTCGAGGCCCCATACATGACGTTGATTGACAACGCTTGTCATCAAAGACGGTAACACTTTGACATCGCCTGCTACGAATATTGGAAATATAACTTGGTGGGAACATAATCCACCAGGCAAAATATGGGCAGAGAGAGGCCACGCTGCCGAAGGGTTGCCTTTCCCTTTGTCGACGGCGTGATCTATGTTTTCACCGTCGTTATGATTTGTGGTTTGCCCTTCATCATTGGTGTGATCTCTGATTCGGCCTCCATTGTTGGTGAGATTTATGCTTTGTCCTTCGTCGCTGTAATCTATACTTTGCCTTTCATCATCCGTATGATCTATGTTTTGCCCTTCATCGTCGGTGTGGTCTAGGGGTAGATTGAGAAAACGCTCAAATGACATATGCAGGATTACCCACCGTCACCACAAAGAGAGTTAGTGATAGCTGCGGAGGAAACGAGGCCTATGTTTTGCCGTTCATCGTCGGTTTGATCTATGTTGTGTCCTTCATCTGTAATTCGGCCTCCATGATCTGTGTGATGTATGCTTCGCCCTTCCGAGTCGTTGTCGCTATGATCTATGCCTTGCACTTCATCATCGGTGTGACCTATGCTTTGCCCTTCCGAGTCGCCGTCGCCATAACCTAGGCTTTGCCCTTCATCATTGGTAAAATCTATGCTTCGCCCTTCATCGTCATCGTAATCACCTGTGTCGTCAAAGTTATCTATGGGGGAACTAAGCAGACGCTCAAAGTACATACACATGCTTACCTACCGCCGCCAGAAAGAGGATCTGTGAGGCCTGTAGTCCAACTATCTTCCCCATCGCTGCAAACTGTAACGAAATCTAAGCCTGTGCGTGTAGCCGCGCGAACACATTTCCGTGGAAAACAATGGGATACAATGACAGCAGATTTATCCAGCAAATGGCCCAAGGGATGTATCAATGATCGTGAAATGACGAACGGTGCATCGATTCTGTTGGACAAGACCATCATTAGATGGCTACAACAGTAGAGAGCCCAAAAACTGTACTCACAACACGAGGGATTCACGAAAGCTTTCCATACAGAGGCGGGAGATCAAGGGGCACCAGAACGTTCTTGTCCTTGGAGGAATACCCCGTTGCTTGCTTAATTCAAGAATGGCACGGATGTCAGATACTGTGCATAACACAAAATCCAAATGAGGTGCTAATGCCTTCGCCGTTTCGTCACTCGTGTCGGTAAGATAATCATGGAGCGTGGGAAGCAAAAGCGTGGCTTTTGGCGACAGTGATTGGGTTGTGGATGGATGGAATGACAGTGCCCTGGGAGTGACAAACCTTGCCCGCACTGCTTCCGGCCAGTGGTCTATGTTCTCAACCAAGCGAATTGAGAAGGTTGTCGAGTCCATCATGTGAAAACACGTCCTAATAGGGTGGATATATGCTTAGCTCGAATAGACGAGTTAAAAGTACACGCGATGAAAGGATTATAAATCGCCACTATGGTGTTCTGGCTTCAACGACAACTGAATATCTGTTTGAGTAATTAATCACGTGAGTCCCATAAATACTCCGGCACAGTCCGTAGGATTGATGGGTCGACCCCGACGCCACTGTGGCTACACCTCTATTTCAACATGTTCTATTCCTCTCAAACACCATTAGTATGTTATAATAGAACTACCAGAAATCAGTGTCACTACTGGTTGGCTTCAGTGCACCGAGTTGCCGCACCTGACCAAATTCAGCTTGACTTTTGTTGATGTTGCACTGTCCATATACCAATTTTATGTCATAAATGGTCACCCTTTAGCATCTCTCTTGAACCACATAATCTGATAACCCATATATTTGGTCTTCCACCGACACCTATGGGTTAAGAACTTGTCTCCGATCTCCGTTTGTCGCATGCCGGCCCGGACACCGCCACTATCCCTCGGTGCCTTGCGCCCCACGCAACCCTGTTTATTCTATGCTTGTTTCGCCACGCCCCCCACAGATTCTCATGGTAGCCTTTACTGCAGGAGGCTAATATATTGGCTTACAGATAGGTTTTACAGGGCATGTACACGACTGCGTCGTGTAAATGCGGTTCTTGGTTATCTAAATCGGGAACTTCAGATCTTGCTTCTCGAAGAGCAAAAAACTGGTCAGCCTGTCAGGCCCATCCTGTACAAAAAACCTCCTTCAATCGTATCCTTATCTCGCTTTTGCGTAACACACGCAAAATTCAATGTCAAGCAATAGCGTAGAAATCACAACCCAGTACGTTTACAATTATCTCAACCACTTTTAAAATTCTGGTTTTGACATATTAGCTGCAGGGCTGGAGAAGTGAAGGCGTCAAATAAAAGCAGTCGACCAGCAGCTTCCGCGTCAGTGTCATGTTGTGAATTTCAACCAGCTTATATCTTGACGATTTGACAGTTTCGCCGGGCGAATGCTCGCTCCGCCACTAGAAAAGTCAACGACCATGTCTTTTCTCTTTTATAGAGATGTTATTAGCCTGCCACTGATCGAGATGGAGGAACCCTCAAAATCAATCACATTGGGGATAGATACGAGCGGGGCGGTAAAAATCATCAACGAGTTCCGCAATCTATATCTCCAGTTCACGGGAAAAATATGGCCCGAAAGCCCCAAAAAGGTGAGCAATGACTGTGTATACAAGGCCTTCATAACATCCTCGAAGTGGACAGGATCCAAGTTTTCCGAGGGATTTCACCAAGCCCTTTTGGCAGACAAGGCCAAAGACACGACCCCGTATTGTCTGACCGCCGATACCGAGATCGATACACTATTCTCTGAAGGCAGTATATTCGATTACGGAATGAAGGCGTCGATAATGCAAAAAGACATGGATGCAGGCGTCACATTCATTGAAACAGAAACACGACATTTGTTTGATGGTATACTATATGAATTTTTTCATTTTGACGAGTCACTGGCAGACAGTCGGCTTACCCGAGTCATGTAAGTTTTAGCCATGCCAGTTGTCTTCAATTCTGATTAATCTTCCTCCAGGCTCGAGCGAACCTTGTCTTTGCCTAAGCACCCAACTCGCCGAAAGCAAAGGGGTGGGATTATGCCTGACGCGAAAACGCTATACGACAAGTTCGTCAACCACGCTATGCTGAGCTTTGACCTGGCCAATGCAATATCTGCATCCCCGCCACATCTACAAGACCTCGTTCAAAAATATAAAGATGAACGAGTCACAACTGTAACGAGAGTACGTTCATCAAATGCTGGGTGGGCCAAAAAGGTATCAGCGGAAAATGCTGCAGACGAACCCAGGACAGTGAAGGTGGATGCTATCATAACACTATCTTTCGCCTTAAGGGAGAAGATATCAGTGACAAAAATGAATACGATGTCGGTTGTACACGTGCGTACCGCAATCCCCACCGGTAACGCCAAGGTCAAGGATTCCCCGGGAGAGGGTGCGAGCGATGTTCACGCCGAGTCTTTACTATCCCACCTGTCCTCAATTTCAATTACGGGCCTCGAGACTGCCGAGACCGCCACCAAGGCCCCCCAGCATACAACCTATCCGGCATATTTCGAACAGGAAAATGTCCTGATTCCAATTTCTCCCGTCGAGCACAAGAAGTCCGAAGACGGACTCACAAAGGCTAACAATCAACTAAAATTATACAACACAAGCCTGGTCCAGTTTCTCGCAGAGCTGGAGATCTTCGATATCCCTATATTTGGGATACTTACGTATGGCACGACGGCCAGAATATATCTGAGCTGGTGCTCGGACCTAGGTAGCGAGTCAGGACGGGTATCTGTCTCCTTTCAAGTCATCCGATTAACAAATTCACTGATTATGACTTGCCAGAAAATTTTCATCTTTGATGATGAACTCGTCGAGTTCAACATTTCCTTACCCCTCGACGCCTTCCAGTTCGGCGCCTTTTTGGTCCGGCTGCGAGCTCATGTCCTCGAGCTCCAGATAAAATTGCAAGAGAAAAACGTCGGGGAAAAATTCTATCGACAGTCTACTCAGGAGGACTCGCCACTCAAGGATTGGGCCCAGGAAGCAGGCAAGACCAAGGAAAAGGCCGTGGCAGGCCAGGAGGCGGCAAAAGGTACCTTTGCTATGAATCTGTGACAATGGCTTCTGCGGCTGAAAGACCTCTGTTACAGCATCGGGTGTGACCTCTTCACAGCGCCCAACCACTTCGCAGATGGAACAGGGGCAGGGGCGTCGGGGGCGGGGGCGTGGTTCCGCTGCCAGAGGCATAAACCGTAGAGGTGAAAAATAATCGATGCTATTCCTGTTAGTTGTTGCACGTTACTAATTCAGCCTGTGGCTTGTGGGTGGCCGTCACATACGCAGTAATCCCGCTCGTTTCGTCTGTGACTTATATTTCTTGGTGACTTTTAAATAGAGGCATTCCCTACATATGTGTATTTATTCAGTCGATTACGATCAATTGTAAGAGATTCCAGTACCGGTGCAAACATGGGTGTCGACTTAAACGGAATGGGAATTTCTAATATTCCACATTATTTGACTGAAATAGATGTTCAAGAGACGTCTCGGACCCAAGGTTGCGAACTTCCCTCCTTAGGGGTTATTGGGCAGTGATGCAGGACACCTTTAGGGTGCCAGTTGGTAGAGGTCCATATTTGGCGTCACGATTTCTACGTAGTCCACTCCCTGCTCCAAGAACGAAACTTTGCTCAAGAAAGGTCACACTGCGTAGCGTTCAAAGCTTCGAATTCCACATCCCCCACAGGAGGCATCCACCTTAGACAGCTACTCTTAGAATGACTTGTACTGCCCCATCGACAAATACGGTACACCAAGCAGGGCAGCACGCCACGGAGATCCATAAATGTCAGCACCCCTCCAAAAGATGACGTGTCTTGGAAGGAGTGACACGGAAGCGGACTGGCCCAGTCGACGGTGGAAGGGAGACACAGATCTCAGTTGAAGTACACGATTGAGTCTCTTCACGGAAACGTATTTTGCTCTTGTTGCGGTAGGATATCTTTACTACGTAAGCGGACCATCGTTGATTGGGTGGTTCCACTGCTGAGGTCAAGGAAGTCGTCGGTGTGCAGGTTCTTCGGATTGAGTGACCTGATCACCGCTTCAAGTGTTGAATAGAATGCGGTTCCACCTGGTGGAGATGCGGGAACATGTGGGAAGACTGGGGAGCCTTGCACGCAGCATATGTGCCGGGGATAGCCAGAATAGAGGGCCAAATAGATCGCGTTGTATACTGACGAGGTCTGGATTGGATTTTTGGTCTCAATCAGAGAATTCGACAGGCTGACCGTGCCGTCCAAGCTCATTCAGTATATTCTGCCTTCTGACTTTGTCTTGACAAGTCGACAAGCCGGGGAGTTGGGAACAAGTAGCGAAAACGCTCACAAGCCAAACACAGACGTGTTGTGTACTCACATAAGTACATGCTTTATGACACCTCGGACTCAGGTAAAAGATTGATGATCTTCTGACATGATTGATTCTAAAACCAGGATTAGTGAGTATGTACAGCTTCATTTCGTCGTAGAAGATATTAAACAGCCTTTTCTTGTTCTCGTGTTTCAACCTTTGCCAATGGAATTGCTCGAGGGAGCAAGGTAAGGATACATAATTGTTTCATATGAGGAATGGGATAACGACACGGCGCTCTGGTGGGTATGAAGCTCCAAATCGAGCCCGGTACCAATTATGGCCACGTACAGCACGTGGAAGCATCAGAAGGACCTCGTTCAGGAGGAAGACATACGGTGGGGTGAGCGTGGGCATGAACATGGCTGCAGGGGTTTGTATAGTCCTCTGCAAAGCTTCGAAAACCGAAATGGGCGATAAAGACGACAGGGATAACGACGTTAATGGAAGCGGTGCCGAGGCTAACGCGAAGCCTGCCCATTCGACCCACTCGCACAGATAGTTGGGGTACGACACGAGGGCGAACAAGCCCCCATGTGGGATGGCGTAATGCTCCTGACCTGCACCGTCGCGGGCTTTTCCCTTGGAGCGGGCCTTGCGGCGAATGTTAAGCAGCACCTCATCATGCCACACGTTTCCTGCCGCGCCTAAAGCCCACAGTGAAATTCCCACTATGAAGCTCGGTCGAGACACCGTATTCGTGAGATACGTTCTGGCAGCAGGAGAGGCAAGGTAGGTGCCGAGAAGGGACCCGTTGATTGTATTGAACAGAATTCCAGATATTGGCACGGCGATGTGGGACTTTGAACGTGAGGGCGTGCGCAGAGGTGAGAGGAGTGCACGGTTGAGGTAATGCAGCAGGTAGAGAGATGCAATCAACGACTGTGTAGACAACATAGGAGGACGCGTGTGTGAAGAAAGCATAGAGTATAGGAAAGAGCACGGTGCGACCAGTTCCATTACAATCCAAGATTTTATGCCTGAAAATGAGTGTTATACCAGAGAGCATAATATTGAACGCGGTCGTACCATCGTAATGTCTACTCTGTAAAATCCTATGAGATTGAAAATATTGTCACTTTCACTGTTCAGGTCGAAGAGTTTCGCCACTATGACCACGCAGCCTTGATCAAGGCCGACGCTCTCTCTGCAACAACATAAGTAGCAACTTGAGAATGTGCAGCGGGTACTATCGGCTGAAATTTCACGATCAGCTATCCTTGTCGCTCCATAAGAAATCAAATTGAACTCACAATAACCGACGAATCAACAACCCGAAGACCCTTAACCTTCTTCACTCGCAAATCTGGATCCACGACACCATAACTCGCCCCTTTAGACGACATCCCGGCCGTCCCCACCGCATGCGAGACAGTGATAGCTGAACCACGTATGAACACATCCAACTCGTCGTCTGTCACAGCGGTATCTTGGAGACTGATCACATAGTCCGAAAACGCGGGAGCTTGGGCAAAGCGCCGTGAGGCGCGAATCGCCTCGCGCATTGCGAACACGTCAAAGTCTGAGTCTAGGAGGTTGGGATTGACGATTGGTGGATCAAATGGGTTGCTGGAGTTTATCAAGACGGTGCCGCCTGTAGGTTTACATGTTAGGAGATCACTAGGTTACCGCAATTGTTTAGGACTTGCGTGATACAGGCGAGACGACGACAGTGCCGATGACCATAAAGTTCCCTGTGGGAGGTATCGGTAAACGTGTCGCACCATTCTGGACAAGCCATCAATAGGCCGAAAGCATGATCGTCAAAAAGACCACAAACAGCAATGATGAACTCGTAATGAGCACTACGCGGTCCAGCCGACGGGTCCTTGAACTCTTGAAATATCGTAGCATTGCTGGGAAGTCGCAACCACCCAGCGACATTAAAAGTACTATCCGCATAAGGCCCCGTATGCGTCTCGTTCCATTCCCGTAGCTGCTTCTCCATCAGAGTAGCATTCCGCAGAGCCGTCTCAAAAGTATCTGTAGAGTTCACGAGCCAGGTATTCGCCACGAACGGATGGTCTGTAAAATTCTGCCCTACTGAGGGAAGGTCCACGAGTGGTTTGACCCCGGCTTTGAGCAGGAGTTGTGGGTCACCTATTCCGGAGTGTTGGAGGATGTGAGGGGTGCCGACCGCTCCACTAGATAAAATGACTTCCTTCTTGGCTGTGACTCTCGTTCGTGGGCCAGCTGATATAAAATGTCAGCAGTAGATCAAAAGCAGTTAAGTTAGAGCTTACCCCCGCCTTGACGATCGTCAGCGAATTCCACGCTCCTGAAAACAGGAACTCCCCCGGAGGAACCAGTTTGAAGTAAGCGGGTCACTCGAGCGCTGGTCAACACATGCAGATTCGGTCGTTCAGCAAAATTTGGGGCAAGGTAAGAAGTAGCCGAGCTGCTTCGCTCCCCGTCTTTGATGGTAGATTGTGTCCAGCCTGATTCTCGAGCATAAGAATAAATTGGGAGCGTGACTAATTTCAATACAAACCAATGCCTATGGTATTTCCTGAATTCATGTCTAGATTGAAAGGAAACTCAGGAAGCTCAGAAGCCGCTTGAATAACCAGATGGTCGACAGGATACTCAAGCCCAGGAAGGCTGACTGCGTTTATGCCGTGAAATCCGTGTACAGAGGGGTCGAATTGTCCCGTGGTGTTGTGATGGTCGAAGGGAGCGGTCCACCTTTCGTTCTTGAATGACAGTGAGTATGTAAAAGACAACAGGAAAGACGGAATGTACCTTGCGTAGATATGGTTGGATATTATTCCACGACCATCCAATATCTCCAGTCAAGTTGGCATAACGATCGTAGTCGTCAGAGGAACCGCGCGTGTACGCAAGACCGTCTAAAGAAAAGAGAGAGGAGGTGAGACGAGAATGAAGCGAGTGAAAGAGGCTTACTCATGGAGCTTGTGCCTCCAAGGATGTGCCCCTGGGGGTATGTCATTGAACGTCCATTGAGCCCAGTCATAGGAGTGGTCGTGTAGTTCCAATCTGCAGGTGTGTTAAAGAGGCGGCTGTTGAAGAACGGAACCTTCGAATTGAAGACATTCAGATTGCTGCATCATTACACCTGAGCTTGTAGAGTCAATGCTGAGATTAGAATAGCACATACGTTCCACCGGCTTCAATGACTAACACAGAATAATTTGGATTCTCAGTCAACCGATTGGCAACTACAAGGCCAGCCGTTCCACCTAGATTTCGCTCAATCAGTCCTCTTCGGGCGTCATGCTGTGAGTATTGCCAGATAAGCATTACCTCCAACGACGACAAAATCAAATTCTGCATTGGGAAAGTCCTCGATCACCGTGAACGCGGTAGCAAACAATGTGTTGCATAGTACGGCAGCGATGTGAACTAGTCTGAGGTGAACCATCATGAGAAGAGTAAAGGATGGGCCGAGTGTTAAGAACGTACCAGACGCTTCTCCCGGCCCAGCGTCCGAGTAGAAGGAGCACATGATGGATGTTGAACCCCAAGGTGCGCCAAGGTAACGTCAATGCCCCACATGCGCGACAAATTGGCGGCTGTCTTCTGAGAAGCCAGAAAGAAGCCAAGAAGACAAGACAATTCATGTATCAAGTGAAAACGGCGACTGGAACCGATAGACATGTAGTATAAGCGCGGATCCGATAGAAGATTGACTTCGGGGGTTAGGGAGGTGTGCATCCCAGGACGAACATATAAAGAATATATGGAATTCGCCAATTCGGAACTTCATCTATTTGGGGCACCATTTTTTTGCAAGCGATTTAATACTTATAAGTGTACCTCATGTAAGAAGTCCGGTATGGTGTAACGGCTAACATTGCCGCCTTTCATTACTACTTGCTTCGCGGCAGCTCGGGGTTCGATTCCCCGTACCGGAATTTTTCTTTCCTCTGATTCAGTATAACCTTGCAGTACCAGAAGTTTAGTGTACCAGAAGTACCCTGAAGTATTATCGGGTATGGTGTAACGGCTAACATTGCCGCCTCTCATCCAGTGCGCGGCAGCTCGGGGTTCGATTCCCCGTACCCGAAGCTTTTGATTGTCAAACTAGTTTTTCTCAAAATCAATCCAGTTCTGTGTAATCTTGAAAGTCTACGGTATATATAGTTAAAGAACCGCCTCTTTTCTGGACAGTAAAACAGGAGACCGTGCCTGAAATTAAGTACAAATACAATTCGATAATAGGGTCATGATGTGAGGTGATGTTGTGAGGTAATGTATGATGAGTGGAGACGAATAGATAAAACGCCTTGATTGCAGGCTATCGAAAAGAGGTGGTGGCGATAATGGTAGCGATTGAGTCTTTGTGGGCGAAGGTGAATGGATGGACTAAAATCGAGGAAGAGGCATGAAGAAAATAAATAGAAAATGAAGATTAGTTAGCCGAGTGCCTCCACCCCTTCATCCCAATCCCCCTTCGCAACATTCCCAACACCACGACACACCGAACACGCAACCTCGACATCCCCATCCACAACCGACGCCTCCTCCCCCATCAGCGCCACCCTCGCCGCGCTGACCAAGCACGCTGGATGGAACGTATGCGGGCACACATTCCCCGTCTCCCCTTCTTCATTATGCTCATGATAATCATGATCCTCCTTTTCATGTTCATGATTCTTCGGAGCACGAATATTAAGCTGCCGCTTTGCCGCTTCAGTGAGAGTGGAAAACGGTTCCTCGTCCGATGGGCCCACCCCACAGCTAACGTCGTAGCACCTCAATCCCGCCTCGCGCTCGCGCCGCTCAACACGCTGTCTGAGTGTCGGGCCCGGCGCAGGGGGAAGCGTCCACGCTTTCTTTTCACGAGGCGCACGAGGCGCTCCGTAGAAAGGACCATGGAATTGAGGGGGTAGACGGGAGAAAAGTGGTATAGTTGGAGGAGGGCCTTGACCTTGACCTTGACCTTGACCTTGGGGTACGTTTGTAGCGTTGGGAGGGATTGGTCCAAGACCAGCGGGTATAGCGCCAAAAAGGCCCCGGAAGGCATCGAAATTCAAAGGATTAGGCCTAGGTCCAGCTGCTGCGGGCACGGGACCAGCGTTGGTGTTCGTAGGAGGGATACCAAGTGGAGCATTGGTGGGGGCACTTGTAGGAATACTGAGACCAGGAATGGCGCCAGGAGGAGCGTTGGCATTAAGGGTAGCGTTGGTAGAATTGGCGGGAGCGTTAGGGTTGCCCGGAGCGTTGGGATTGAGAGGACCACCTGCGAAGAGGTTTGCAAAATTAATGAAGGGCTGGGTCTGTGGCAAGGGACGGATGCCGGTAGTAATGGGAAAACCAAACGCGAAAGGAGGTGGCGTGCCGACCGGAGGAGTACGTGGGTTCTCAGGTGCAGGGGCATCTTGTGGTTGAGTAGCAGCTGGGTTCTCCTGGGCTTGCGTTGGGGGTTGACCAGCATTCGCGGCATTGTTCTGGGCCTGGTTCCGAGCTCTCTCCATCTGTTGCTGCGCCATCGAAGCGAAAAGAGCTGTAAGGAATCCCTGCAATAACCCATTATCGATGGGAGGTGCCTGCGGTTGTCCTGCTGGACCTGGTGCCGGCGGCATCTGGAACTGTCCTTGCCCACCTGCATCCACCAGCGGCGGCGGTTGAGCCTGTCCTTGTACGCCCGCAGTCGGTGCTGGCCCCGCTGCCTGGTCAAACAGAGACATCATGTCATTAGCCCAAGGGGGCATCACCGGTTGTTGCTGCCGTTGCTGCTGCGGTCGCTGTCGCTCTTCTGCTTCTCCATTTCCTCCTCCTGTGTTAGGTTGCGCATTCTCTGCGGGACGAGGTGGAAGGCCAGCGAGAAACTCGCCGAACTCCATGTCACCTTCCCCATCAAGCTCCATCATACCGTCGTCAAATCCGTCCATTCCATTGTCCATCGGGACCCAGTCCTGGTTTTGGTTATTTCCAGCATTTTGAGGGTTGTCGTTTTCGGAAGCAGGAGGACCAGGGTCAAAATGAGGGGGGCCAATGACGATGTCAAATCCTATGGTCAGGAAGGCGCCATGAGGGGGATGTGGCGCGCCAGTTGGTGCAGGAGGTGGAGCGGTATTTGGAGTCGCTTCGACGCCTGAAAATATATTATTATTAGAAATATAACATTATATCATAATTGATAGTGAGCTGATCATACCTTCACCATCCAACGATGCAGGTGCTGTCGAAGCCTCTGTAGGTTGAGTTGCATTATCCGTGGTATCCCTGTTTTCGGGTGCTTGTGGAACGTCTGTATTCCCGGTCTGTTGTCCACCCTGAGTCGCAGATGCAGGCGTGGCAAATGCCATGGGAGGTACAGGTGCTTGAGGCCTGGGCACTATACGTCGTCGGGCGGTAAGCCGTTCAGGGTCAATGTTGAACCGGCAAGTAGGGCATGTTGACTGGCGTGGACGCGAGAACCAGGGAATGAGACAAGCGGCGTGAAATATATGAGCACAAGGGAGAGAGACAATCTTTGGCTGAGTGGGATCGGAAGAGGACACCATCGATACGTTGGCTACCGGTGGATCCGCAACTGGCGTATCGCTTGACGGAGCTGTTGGTACTTCTGCAGATATCGTTTCTGCAGGTGTCGCTTCTGCGTGTACCTGGGTTGTTGGTGCCTCTGCTGCTGATGCCTCTGCTGCTGATGTATCCTCCTGAGCGTCGCCTGCAACCTCGTCTCCACCAAATCCTCCTTCCCCATCTAGTAGTTTATCCCAACAGATGGCACATGAGCAATCTCCGGCAACCAATCCTTCGCCTTCTCCGTCCTGTGCCGTCCCACTCAGCGCTTCAAGGCGCCGTATGAGCCCGATAGGTACCTCTTCAAGGGCATTCACCAGTTGCTTTGCGCGCTCCGGGTCCTCCGTCTCCGGCTCGGACAGAGTGCTCAGGAAGCCAATAAATTCTTGGAACCCTGGGAGATTAGCGTCAAATAGGCGGTTGGGCAGTGGGCGTATGCTCCGCTGGCCATTGATATCGATGGTGATCTGGAACCCTCCTAGAATGGGAGGAGGCCGTGGCCCATTCGCAGGCCCTGCGGGATTCGTGGGCGGTGGGGCATCATTCCTATCGTCTGACAAAGGATTGACAGGAATGTGAGCAGTCGCATCGACATTGGTCCCGTCAATGGGGTTACTGATACGCTGAGAAGGGTGCCTACGATCTCGCTCCTCATCCTCGTCGTCGTCCACCCGCACCCGACGATTCGCGCGAGTTATGGGCTCAAGCAAAGGTATGCTCATCGCTGAGTCATCTGTCCAAGAGCTGTCATTGTCGTCGTTAACGGCCTGCATCAAGACTTCATTGGCGTCGTCGTCGGATTCACTTCCTGACGATTCCGATACAGATTGGAGGGCAGGCAAGTCATTTTCTTCATCCATAATGACATCTTGCGCTGCGGTCGAGATTGGCTCCAGAGGCGGCATATCGTCGTTCTCGTTGTTCTCGTTTGTAGTGGGGGAGAAAGAGTGCAATAAGTTGTTTAAAAAGGCGTCCATTGAGCCAGCTGGCCTTATTGTCGTGGTGGCCAAGGACAAGGACCGTTGGAACCTCCGGAGGAGCGGGGGCCGTGATTGTGACCGAATGTTGCCTTGTGTTTGGCAATTGCTGGAGCTATCTAGAACCTCTCATCAGAGGTTCCTTGTCTTTTCTCTTTCTTTCTCTATGAAACAACCTTTAGCTCTTGAGTCTATTAAGCACCTGCAGTCTCTGGAGAAATGTCTAGTCGATCTCTTTATTCTCTCTTTGCATGTGGTCAACCTGTGGCACTATGGGCCTAGTACTTCTTTTGATGGCATTCGGCGAGTTTCCTTTTGTGACGAATCTCTCGAGTCGTATATACGTATACTCCGAGTCCCACTGTCTCTGATCTCTGGAAGATTCTGGTGAGCACTGAGAAGCATATGCTAGAATTGCTTCTTGAGCCAAGTTCAATCAATGAGCTATCTACTCACACGACAAGATTAGCTGTTGCCCAGCGAAAGTATGGCGTCTCGTCGCAGCTGGTCTGATTTTGTCCAGACATCTAGTTTTCTGCACTACCTTCTTCTGTAACACATTGTTCCCCGCTCATCTGTACTCATACGTCGATGGCGCCGCCTTCTGGGGCGAATTAAACTTCATTTCTGGATTGAATGAAAGCCTGACATTGAAACATACTGTAACAATGATCTACGAATACGTATACGTATACGTGTTCATTGCGGAAACAAGTTTCTTGACGACCATATGATATGTGGCCTTCTCTCACACGGCCAACTATGCCGCCGCAGCTTTAAGTAGCCAGAGGCTCCCCACATTAACCCACGGGCGTCCCGCAATCAGTGATTGTAAAACCAATTCACGTCACTTCCGCAGCCCTCTAAGCTCCAGCGGCCCGAGTAGGCAGGAGTAGGCAGCCCAATTCCTGCAAGCGCCCTCCTTGTTACACGTGTTTAGCGTTCAGCCTGTGATGCTCTGACTCAACTAGAGTCAGTATGTGTCACACCTCTCAATAGAGTCTTTTGAGACCCCACGCCCGCAGACAACTCTCTCTCTTTTCCCAACTTCCATCTCTCTGAATGAGAAGAACCTCAAATTCTGAAAGAGTAAGCTTCGCAGAGCGCCAGGTTGATGCCGTTAACTTCAAGGTTCGACATGGGGCCGGTGCCAAATCAGTTTCGTGGAAGGATCAGGAAGTCCCTTCTGTTGAGAACATTGTACCGGTGAACGGACATTCTCGTCGTTCCTTTTCGCTCTATGTTTCAGTCTAACCCTCTTTCATCTTCCTGGATCTTCTCTGGCGTTAGATCTGAAAGTCTGGACGCACGACACTCCGTTCACTACGTGGTATGACCACCACTTTTAGCGCCCACACCACAATTCATTGCGAAGTCAACAATCGCCATAAAAGAATCGTCGCAAGAGAATACTCCGTCGGATTGCGTGGCTGCCATTAATCTAGGCACTCACCTCATTGGCCTCGACACGGACGGTTGACAGTTCGTCATCTTTCACGCACGAGGCGCCGTCATACTGGCTAATGCTGCCGGTATGCCATCGCAACAATAAGGGTGCATGATCTCGCCCGTGGTCGGATGCCAGTGGTCTCATGACAATCACGAGTCATGCCTTCTTTCACGTCGCTCTCGATAGCTTCGGGTTATTTTGTCCCATGGCCATGGCCTTGGATCTTGACTTCTAGTTCTGATGAACACGACCCTTCCCTCCCCATTTCTGATCACACTGTACGGACCTTGTTCACGCCACCAAGGGTTGGACAGAGTCTGCCTCATGTCAGTTCGGAGTTCTTTCCTCGGGCTCTCCGGGACGCTAAAGTTATCCTGGCTGCTTAGGTCGTTTGTATGTGCGGACCATGGAAGTCCCGTTGGGCAGGATGACGGGATCGAGTGACAAGGATCATACTAAACGGTAGTATTTTGGGTGAGTGGCGATAAGAAATATTTGTACAGGAATTGAGGTAACAAATCATAGGGGATGTTAACGTATCGAAATTATACAAGACGACGATAGACCAGGTGAAGTGTAATACTAGAGATGGGTTATGGCGGTCATCGCGGTCATAAATGAATGTCAACGCTGACGACAGAAGATAAGGTTGATGTTACATGTTTTACCGTGTAAAGACCGTGGTGGAAGAAATGGAACCCTAAAGAAATAGTTGGAGACGTGTGCGTACTCAACCTCGAAGGTCGTTACGTTAACTGGAACTGAAGTATGGAGTGACCACAGGTTATGAATATTCGCCAGGGGGGGGCGGCCGTACAGTAAGTACCGAGTTGTGGATATTAACCGGATCCTGTTTGAAGAGGTCGAATTGGTATCGAACAGATTGTTCGATGTAGAAACACGCCCGGAAGAGTGTTCTGTCCCCGACCAAGTCGACGCGACACTTGCCACGCCTCTCGATGCTCACCGAGCTCCCAGGATTTTCCCTGCATCGCTTAGCAAAGGCCTTATTGCACGCCTCCGAGTTGACACGCTCACTGTAAATCCTAAGCTCCTCACCAGTAAGCGGTACTTGATAGGTGTCATAGATCGCCTCGAAGATGTCCATAAGAGTTATACCCTCCGAGCGGTCGACGATGACGTCCCATGGCTGGAGCTCAGGTTGCCTACATTGCAAGCTAAGCCTCCTGAAAGTGCAATCAGGCGAAAAGGCTATTTTCTTCTCGTGTTCACGCATGAAACGCGGCATGTTGAAAGGGTCCGCATGCTCCACAATGCATAAGCCCCAATATCGGTCGTGTACAATCCTCGGGTCCTTTGAAATGTCAAAGAACAGCTTCGGTGTCTTGATGTTGGCATACTGGCGATGCCTATATTCCCGGAAAGGCCAGTTGAGCGGCATAGGCGCCTTTCCAGGAGGATCTAGATGACCGTCAGCCCAGGTATGAAGCATGTTTATTTAATCCAATCTTACCTATGTATGACGGTGGCGATTGGACGTACCGATTCTGAAGCCAGGGAGGGGCGGCCGAAGGCGTATTGGGCGGCGCTGCAGGCGCGTGTGGACTGCGAGGATCGGGAGGGGGAGGGGGAGGGTTTACACTATTCAACGGACGATTTGCGTTATCCACCGGGCGATTTGCATTATTCAGCGGACGACCTCGCTCGTCCACACCCAACCGTTGTAACCGCGCGCCTGTCCAGATCAGTATCAGTAATAAATAAAATTCGCAATTATGACACAAAGCCTTACCAATCGACAAACTGGGGTCTGTGGTCCAATCATATGCTACAGATATCTCATAAATTTGAAGTCGTGGACAGAGGGAGGAAGGGTGGTTTACTGACCTGGGGGTTGGCTAGGCTGCCTCTGCTGATCTTGCTGATAGCGTAGCCGCCGTCGCTCTTGACGTTCCCGATCCTGACGTTCCAGCTCGTGCCGACGTTCTCGCTCCTGACGTTCCCGATCCAGGCGTTCCCGATCCAGGCGTTCCCGTTCCAGACGTTCCCGTTCCAGACGTTCTCGCTCTAGCCTCTGTCGCTCCTGTACTTCATGTTCCTGACGCCGATGTTCTTGTTCATGCCTTTCGCGTTCCTGACGCCGCTGTTCCTGCTGCTGCTGACGTTGGTACTCCTGCTGACGTTGGTACTCTTGCTGCTGACGATGATACGCCTGCTGCTCCTGATAATGCCGCCGATATTGTTCTAACAAGACAAGTGACATTGAAATTGACATATTATCGATCGCAAAAATATGGATTACTTGCCATTTTGAGGGTCATGTAGCGCAGCTCCGTAGGGTGGCGGTGGGCGAGAATAATGACGAGCCGCGCCTGATTAACGAATTAAAATACATCAGTTGATGGATGTAATCGATAGTGGTAACGAACTTTCAGTGTCCGTTGAATATCCACCCGCTCCAACGCCAGGGACTCGATACTTGGCAGGCCGAGGAAGAAGACGTGGCACGCCTGCTCAGGTCGTCAAGTTCAACGACGGTAGTGATAAAGCAGAACAGACAAACCTTCTGTATCTGACTGGCCTCCGTAACTGTCGACAGGACGTTGATGGTGGGCTGATACTGCGTTAGTGTCAAGGAGAGAAAGGTAAGATCTCGGCTAAACCTTGGGAACGTTGCGACGGATAATGCTGGTACTGCTGTTGCTGCGGATATGGGTAACCTGGAGGTGGAACTTCAGGTTGACGAGAATAATAACGCTGATCATAAGTGGCTTGATAACTTGGATGCATCGCATGGGCAAGGGGGGCGACAGGCGTCTGGGTCATAACAGCTAATGGCACCGCCCCGTCAGAGATGTCGCACTGAGCCAAGGGGATGGATGGCTTACGGGGATTCTGAGTTGGGATGGGTTCATAATTTTCTCGCTCAACCTTCCTGGCGCTTCTGGATGCTGGCCACAGGTTGCAGGTCAGTGAGCGGAGTATCCCCGTACAGCCCGCCTGCGTACTATTCTCCGACCACTCTTGTGTGGTCTGGGCTCTGTGGCTGTCACGTCTTCTGATAGGGTCTGGACCAGCTAGAAGAAGGCAACGACAGATAGGAAGGGTCAACATTCGTATGATCACGCAGAAAAGACGGTTTACCGGGACGACTGATATGATCGCCTTCAATCCCATAGGGCCCGCCTACTGTGGGATGTGTCGGTGGTGCTGATATGTCTGATAAGACATACAACGCAACATATCACAAGTCACGACTTACGGGGGATGACAGGTTCGTTGGTCGCTGGAGCCGGCAGAGGAGTTGCTGTCACTTCTGGTGAGTCCGATGGGCCCGGAGCTGAAATGACATATCATAGATAAGAAAATGACCACCTGTTGGTCGAATATCGATCATACGTTTGAGACGTTCAACAACCACATTGAAGACTCTTGAAGGATCCTTTGATGAAGCATAGCCAGAATCTTCGTCAGTTGATGATCGTCGTCCAGGCTAGGAAGAAGATGAGACGATCGTCGGGAATTGATATGGAAAAGAGATAAGTACCAAGGTCGTAGTAGGTGGCTCAGCTGAAATAGGATGGCCCTTCAGCGCTGACTTGTGCGGTTTCCTTGTGCGATGATGAGGCTTAGCGGCAGGCTTGGACCAGTGCCGACGTTCCTCCTCAGGAAGATCTCGAGTAGATAACTTGGGAGTTGTAGGCTCTCCTCTGGCCTTACGCTCGGCTGTAGACTTGTACATCGTGCGTGTAAAAAAGATAAAGGAAGTTGTCGTAAGAATGAAAGGTCGTTAAAAGAATACTGGGAGGCCACGATGTGACGCGGAAGAAGGCTACGATGAGTCGACAGCCTGTGGAGAACGAGAGCAGGAGGGAAAAGCTCTAGCTGATGGTGGCCAAATGATCCAAGGCCTTGAAAAGACCCGCTGGGTCCAGCAAAGCCCCAGCTGCTTTTGTGGCAATGGGCGAATAAGCCACGGGCTTTTTTGACACGAGGCGATCGGTCACCTCTTAAATCCATCACCTACTTCTAAGCGCCAAAGTTGAGAAGAACAAATTACTACACGTGATAGTTTGACGTGCCTCGCCTTGTTCACACTTGTCTTAATAACCCCATCCGATATCACCTGGTATCAGAAGATCCTGGAAGACGGCACCTAGAGGGCCTGCTGGAAAGGATAAGCTCTTTCCGTGCTCAGAGCGATGTTGAAAATCGAGATCTTCGTCGATCGTAAAAGTAATCGTTCTTGTAACCTTGAGGCTGACGTCGCCGACATCGTGCTGTCTTTGATTACGCTTGGTTGTGCTCATAACCTGTATGTACGGCCTCGTTAAAGTGATGATCAGACAGTAGATATATCAGATCACAATAAATTGTAACATTTGTCTTCCTGGAATGATCAAAATAAGTCAGGCCCATAAGTTTCGGGGTGTTCCAGGGTAGTTATGGCATGCTTCACCGTCCGTGAGCGGGACTGCTGTTGTGTGGGCTCTATCACTCCATCAACGAAGGTAAATCGTCACCCCATCTAGGCATTTTGTCGGGTTTTTCAGCACTATCGATGTGATATGCCCATCAAAAAAGCGGAACGTGGCGAAGAAAAGACACCACACCAAAAGCCACACCAAAAGCCACACCAAAAGCCTCGAGGTCGACTCGGTCCGGGAAAAGCGGTTTTGATCAGGGTCCAATATCAGGTGAAGCAAGCGCGAAGTGTTTAACTCGTCACAAAGACTACAGGTACAGAATACAAGGTTGTGGGGTAGTTAATCTCATAGAGGAGGCTGCGGTCACTCCGGAAGATTCGTAGAGCGATCGCCTGACCAGGACTCATCGGCGTCAACGCCACAAGAAGGCTCTAGCCTCTTAGATGCTCCGGCACCATCGCAGAGAGATGGGAATAGAGATAAACAAGCCGTAGTTCTCAAGGAATGAAGTCGCGGAGCTTCCGTGGAAGCAAGATACGTGCATTGTGATCACTCCGCGTGTTTCCATAATGGGACTTTTCGCTGTTCGGACTCTGAAAAAGTTTTGTTTTCCCAGGGTCTCATCCATAGCGCTCACCGTCAACGACGACGACGGCGACGACAACAGAACGCCATAATGGTCACCCACGTACTCTTCGAGTCGGCATCAGGCTATGCCATCTTCGAGGCCAAGCTTACTGAGGATATTGGATCCAAGTCTCGGGGTGTTCAGGACTCGCTCAAGGATCTCGCAAAATTCGGCAAAATGGTATCGCTGTTGAGCTTTTCGCCCTTCAAAAGCGCTGCGCAGGCTCTTGAGAACATCAACGATATATCTGAAGGTGCGTTTATTTCGCTATTTCGCTGAGACTCTATCAATATCATTTGGTTTCTAGGAATCGTCAACGAATATTTGAAAAATCTTCTGGAATTGAACTTGGCCAAAACCTCCAAAAAGTCGCCAGTTCTCCTTGCCGTTTCCGACAACGTTCTTGCCAGCAATATCAAGGGCGAAACCGGCATTGCCTGCGATGTCTCTGAGACCTCACAAGAACTCATCCGCGGCGTTCGACTCCATGCGTCCAAACTGCTAAAAGGTCTTCAAACAGATGACCTGCGCAAAGCTCAGCTCGGTTTAGGACACTCATACTCTCGCGCGAAGCTAAAGTTCAACGTTAACCGTATCGACAACATGATTATTCAAGCCATTGCCCTCCTCGATCAGCTCGACAAAGATGTTAACCTCTTCGCTATGCGCATGCGTGAATGGTACGGCTACCACTTCCCCGAGCTCGTCCGCCTCGTTCCCGACAACCACCAGTACGCCCGCGTCGCACAGTTTATCGGCGACAAGGACACGCTTAACGAAGACAAGCTCCCCGACCTTGCTGCTATCATCGACGACGACTCCACGCTCGCCCAAAACATCCTTGATGCCGCCCGCGGCTCCATGGGTTCCTCCCTTTCCGAAATCGACCTCATCAACATTAACGCCTTCGCCGTGCGCGTGGTATCCATATCGGAATACCGCAAGTCGCTGATCTCCTACTTGACGGAGAAGATGAACCTCGTTGCGCCGAGTCTGACTGCACTCCTCGGAGAGAGGATCGGTGCGCGCCTCATCAGCCACGCGGGCAGTTTGACGAATCTCAGCAAGTACCCGGCAAGCACTGTGCAGATCCTTGGCGCAGAGAAGGCTCTTTTCAGAGCTCTTAAGACAAAGGGGAACACGCCGAAGGTAGACTACTTTTTTATTCGACTTCTCGCGGATCTCATATTTTGATACAGTATGGCCTGCTCTACCACTCGTCGTTCATTGGCCGTGCGGGCCCGAAGCATAAGGGCCGTATCTCTCGGTTCCTCGCTAACAAATGCTCAATAGCATCGCGGATAGATTGCTACTCTGGTGCGCGTTCTTAATTCATCTCTCCGCAATTTAATCTCATGTGGCTTGGTTACAGACAACCCAACACCCAAATTCGGCGAAGCGCTGCGTGCTCAAGTCGAGGAACGCCTTAACTTCTTCGAGACAGGCCAGCCGCCTTCCAAGAACGCGGATGCTATACGGAAGGTATTGGAAGATCTCGCGATGGATGACGATGATGACGATGATGTTGACATGGACGGCCCGGTGTTGACGACGCTTGAGCCAAGTCCTAAGAAAGAGAAGAAGAAAAAGAGGAAGAGTGACGATATGGACGTTGATGAGGAGGAGGATGAACCTTCGTCCAAGAAGGTCAAGCTGTCGAAGGAGGAGAAAAAGGCTTTGAAGAAGGCTCAAAAGGAGAAGGCGAAAAGCGAGGCGGCGGCCGAAAACGTGTGTATTGTCTCAAGTTTCATCCTATAATTATACATACTAACACCCTCGTTTTTTCATAGAGCGAAGGAGTGCCAAAGAAAAAGAAAGAAAAGAAGGAGAAGAAGGAAAAGAAGGAAAAGAAGTCCAAGGCGTGACCTCCCCTTCCGTGCCCTCTTTCTTGCTTTCATCGTGTATCTTATCTTGCATTTATATCTGGTCGATTCTTCACATTTTGGTATTAAGTGACGCTACGCTGAGAATACTCACCAATCACAGACCCTATGTGATCTCCACATTTCAATGTTTACATCTCTCAAGCTCAAACGCGGAGCCATCTTGGGATATCGGCGTTTTCTCTCTCTCGAATAGTTAGACTGTAAGGAACGTAGGCATCTGGCAAGAACATCTAGGTCGGAAGGTGCCTGGATCTCAGACCCTTCATGGATTTTGCCCTCGGCATAATTTTTTCGCTCGTGTGGACACTGAGAACAAGTCAACGGCTAACCGGCTACATGTGGTACAAATCTGTCCCGATCGCGATGCGGAATCCACAAGGTCACCTTGAGGTCACCTTCCTAACTGACGTCTCTTCGAATTGATGGGCCCTTGCTTGTCTTGTCAAGAGTTTTCAGCACGATCGGATTATCGATGAAAAACATATCGGGAGAAGGAATGTGATTTGTCCCATGGGAATAGTCACCGGTTAACTATTGTATATCCTGCGACGCCTACATCATGGCATGCTGTTGCCAGTGATCGCGATCAAGAACAGAAAACAAGTTGCAAGATATCGATCGAATGCAAGCATAGTTGGTCATCACATTTACAGGTGATTTTTCACTTGCATGCTCATAGCGCGTGGTTGGGTAAATCCGGCATGCCTCGATCTACTAGCACTACGTCCGCGACTATTCCTTGTAATTTTCCTAGAAACACGGGTTGTCTTTTCACCCATCACCTCAAAATGATGTCATCCAACGCCACCGTCACTGGCAGCAGCGCCACGTTCTACACGATAAATATGCATTCCTTATCCTACTAGGGTACACACAAATGATCAATAAAGAATTTCACAACAATACTGTACTACAGCCACCATGAATGGCAACAAAGGAACTTCCCAACTTTCAACGGACGTGCATAACGGTACTCCTCGATTGATTCTATTCATGGACAAGTTTCATAAACAATAAGGTGAGTGCACAGGGCCTGTGTGATTGCATGAAGTAACAGATGCATCTTATGCTGAACAACCTGGATCGCTCCAAGATTGCTTATGGCTAGTACAGTCAATATTAATCATTTAAACTTATCAGTGGGTTCACAGCGCGTTGTCCTCTAGCTTGTAGGTCCTGTGGGCGTCTTATTTCCTGAGCACAACACTATCAACTGGGTGACCTACCCATGCACCAATCCACTTTCGAATACCTTCATCACGTCCATCATCCGGCCCGTGAATAAAAATTTAACACACGCGTTTGGTGCGCTCTTCGGTCCTTCGGCAACAGCGATATTCTCAAATATTCTATGCACTCCCAGCTGCTCTACTGCATTCTTTCCAAGTGCCAAGGCAGCCCGAGCTCAAGAAAGCGCCACTGTCACAAGGAGGTAAATCAATCGACTTGGAAGAGCCTTATCAATCGACCCTTGGAAGAGCCTTTCGAGAGAAAGAAATATGTGAAGGATGGCTTGCTATATGGGGTAGTTTTTCATTTACATTTAGAGTCCTTTAACATCTTGCCTGCCCCTAGCCTTGAGGAGAAGGAAGCTGACGCCGCATGGAGAGTGCTCCCAACTCCATCGCTTTGAAGGCAGAGGACCAGGAGAGTATTCCATAAGTTCTACAAGAAGCGTTTGCGCAACCGGAGGGGCCAGCCTTTTGTATAAGATGTCTTTGCTTTGCAGGTCCAACATTGTCGTGAGATCAACATAGGTATCTGTGGGTACCAGGGGATCTATCAAATACAAAATTGAGTCAAATGAAACAAAGGTATTGAGGAGATCGCACCTTTAGATTTTATGCGAACATCAAAATATATGTAGGCGGTGTTTCTGTGCAATCAACATATTGGACACGAATTGGGAAGTCGT
The DNA here is from genome assembly GCA_018221635.1 of Tephrocybe sp. 10521TJB. Lineage (NCBI taxonomy): Eukaryota > Fungi > Basidiomycota > Agaricomycetes > Agaricales > Lyophyllaceae > Tephrocybe > Tephrocybe sp. 10521TJB. The sequence continues at coordinate 28,441 of JABAJS010007633.1, forward strand.
TAGGGAATCTTCGGGACAGAAAACGCAGCCAGCGTGATAGAGCTTGCTACACCATTCGCACTTGATGGCTGAATAATTGTTGAGATAGCTTCTGCTGCCCCTGCAGATGCAGCGAGTACCATCATTCCCGTCGGGATCCTCATCTTGACCGAAGATCGAACGTAGACGCTTCCTTTTCTTCGGGCGGGGGGAAGATGCCCTGCCACTTGCAAGAATTCGATGCAAGCCAGCTAGTTCGAGGCCAAATTGAACATCAGGATTAGGGGAAACAGCGAACTGTAACCTGTAGAATTTGCACATGAAATGTCGAACCTGACAGAGATACTTCGGGTCTTGATTGGTAGCTTGAGATGCGAACGCCAAGAATCGTCCGATGGTAACTGATAGCCTATCGACTCGATGGGCAATGGCTTCCAACTGTTTCCAATCCTCGGAATAGTGCTTCGAAATCTCCGGAGCCTTCACAAGGGTTTGTGGGAGGAAGCAGAAATGCCAATTACGCTCTTTATGGATAGCGCCATTCCAATGATGGTGGTCGCAGAATGGACATGACCCGCCATTCTTAGCACAGCTTCTCCGTGTAAGCGCGCAAAACAGTGGTCGCACTGAACTGCAACGGATACTCCGCCAGGAGGAGGGGTCACAGGAGTGCTGCATATGCAGGTAAGGTATTCATCACTTGTAGGCAGGCCGTCGTCAGGGTTTGTGCATGCCATGACGTCCTCATAAATTCGCCTGTTGTGAGGTGTTTTGTGGTCCGGACAATACCATCGTCGGGAAGTCTTTAAGCCATTCCTCGTGCAATTTAATCTGCACGCTCACCTTTTCGAAGAGAGGAAGGACGAACATGTGAAGATGGTCCTGGGCATACGTTCTCCATTGCCCTATGGTAACGAAGAGGTATTTTCCTTTCCATTTTGGAAAGTATTCATCCTCTTCTTTGCTGGAGACATACCATGCATTGAGGGCCACTAGTTCCTTCACGTCGATAGCGCGAAGCTCTAAGCAAGTATCTCGTTTCTCGGATCGAGCAGCCAATTCGAGTGCCCTCGTACAGCCAGGACATCTCTGGTGTTCCTTGCAACGCTACGTCTCCAAATATTCTCCGCCCGAACCCGCGTTGTGCGGCTCCAATATTCCCTAAGGACGGTGATTGGTGGTCACCCTCGAATTGGAGCATGAACGACCCAATCCCCATCGAGGAAAACTTGTAGCATCGCGTTATAGTACAAACGCTCACCCTGTCCACATTAGCGCCTGAATCTACCAGGAGAGCTGCCACAGACGCTACACCGAGTCATGAAACGCGGTGAAGCATAGCAGCCTTCTAGAATTCGCTCGGGGCAGGGTTGATCTTCTGCAGTCGAATCTGTGCAAGAATTACGACATCTGTAGCATCGGTGGTGTCGCCGGAGAGGGCGATCTCTGTAAGTGATAGACCAAATTTAGCTCTACTGAATTATCAAATGAACTGTCCTTCGAATTCGAGAGATGACTCGGACATGATGGTAAAAGGTGATAGATTAATATGTCAGCGCTAAGGGCATAGCTCCAACAGGTTATGTCGCGATACGCGTTTGGCGAAGTCTAACTTGGAAAGGGAACAGAGCTCTTGGTAAATCAAATGTCAAGTGAAACGATTTCCAACACGGAGGAATCCAATGATGGTAAGGTGCGTTCAAGTTGGGGAGTTGAACGCGTTGGGACCAAGTGACTCAAGTTGGTTGAGTCGGTCTCTCGGCAGTATCTCTTGAGATCATAGTATTAATGAGACATAATACTCGGAGGACAATGGGAGACCACATAACGTACAATCTAATTCGTGATTATAGTGCCATGCAGTACGAAGTTTCGACGTTTCGTCAACGATGATGATGACGGCCGCGATCTACTCAGACTGCCGATCTTAACACCTTTTTTAGGTGTAACCCACCTGTTTTAGGTCATACTCGTATTTTTTATCCCTTTCGTAAGGGTCGATGGCGTAGTTGGTTATCGCATCTGTCTAACACACAGAAGGTCCTCAGTTCGAACCTGGGTCGACTCATTTTTGGTTAAATAGATCGTTACCGCTTTACATTTTCCCTGCATATTTAAACTTCAAAAATCAAGCCAACAAGCGCAAAGATCGTCTACTTATAAGTAATGCGCTAGATATTTTACCTCTGTATAAAGTAGCTATAGCTGATCTTACTTTTGCTTCACGACATCGTTTGTTACGAAGGTTCAAAGGAGTATCAGTTCAGGTACTACGTAGTGACGTTATTTGTGACGCGGGCGAAGGTTTTAACTGGGTCAGATCAGCAAAAGTTAAAGAACACCGTCGACACGATCGCACCACATCCAGGCATCCCGGGCCGATGGCGTGGTTTCTCTGTATGTTGTGGAGTTGACATGTAGGAAGATGTAGCGCCACAAAATTAACTTCTTGGATGAGCAGTATGTTAACTGGGTGTCGACAAGTTCCGTTGTCGGAACCTCAGGCGCCGCGTCGTAAGCTCAAAGAGATAACCCGTCAGTTGTGCCTCCTTTTATCGTGCTTAGAATAGGCGAGGATAATTCGTACCAGTATGCATTGAATATGGCAAGTTGAAGGTCGTTTTGTCGGATCTCAAGGTCATTTCTCGTTGGCATGTCGATTGTCGTCAAGATTTCCTCGCGTAGTGAGTGTTATTTGCAATTGCGTCGATTCCTGACGGCAGCTGTCAGTCATCACAAATGAACGCAGGGCCTGCGATTGTCCTCGACCCTCTTTGTGACGTCGACATTGACAGGTCGTTGCGGAACAACTTAGTGAATTTGTGTTCGAACGCGTTTCACGTGATCGCCTAAATTTTTGTTACAAGTCCTCTTTTATTCTTTTCTTGCTTTGAAACCAGCTACTCTTTCAACTTTTCTAGATCCGTTCATTCATTTTGCGATATATACCCGGTGGGGCTGATTCATCTTGAAATTCTCGTCCTCTCATCTCCAAAACCACGTTTACCTCCAGATGGATCTCCAGACACTCTCGAATCTTTTTGCGAGCACCATTAACCCAGATCCCAATATACGCAAGTCTGGGGAGCTTCAGATTAGAAAGGTGCCCTTTAATCTCACTGTATTCTGCCTTCACTAATCAATATGTCAAGGTTGGCAATGAAGAGGGGATGATCAGTGCTCTTCTGCAAATCATCGCCGCTGATAGTGTTGATCTGTACGTGTTGGAACGCGACTGAATCTTTAAAACTTAATTATTGTATAGTGCAACTCGCCAGGCTTGCTCAGTTTGGCTCAAAAATCGCGTTTATACCCTCTATTCTGTCGACACTACCACCAACAGGCGACCTGATCAGGGTGTTATCGCCAGTTCCGATCGTGAAGCACTCCGTACACACATCTTGACTTTGCTCGCTACATCTCCCTCGCGTAGTATCACTCTTCAAATTGCAAACACACTCAAAAGTATCGTTGCCCATGATTTCCCGGAACGGTGGCCAGCCTTCCTTGAGCAGGTCAAGGCCTTGCTCTCCAGCAGCAACATCCGTGAGGTCCATGCTGGTTGCGTCGCAGTCCTTGAGGGTGTTCGAGCTTTCAGGTGTGTTTAAATTACCTATTCTTCTTGACTGCTACCTTATCATTGGCGTTTCAGGTTCCGTCCCCGCAATACAGTCATACCTCAGATTGTAGCGGAAGTGTTCCCGATTCTAGTCAACATCGCCACTCAAATGCTTCAAACGCCTCCGACCTCTGCCACCGAAATCCCCACGATGCTCCACCTGATTCTCAAAACTTACAAAACAAGCATCGTCGTCGATCTCAGCGTACATCAACAGAGCGAAGCCAGTCTGGTCCCATGGGGCAAGCTGCTATTTGCTGTCGTGAACCTCCAGATCCCGCCCGAGGCTGTTCCCGCTGATGAAGATGATCGAGAGAATTCGGAATGGTGGAGAGCCAAGAAATGGGCTTATGGGACACTTGGGCGTCTCTTCCACAAGTAAGCCATACTATAATTCTACTGATCTGATATTAACCGTTGCAGATTTGGAAATCCTTCTCAACTCCCCAGCGCCATGCAGGACCAATATGGAGCCTTTGCGCAACACTTTGTCACCAGCTTCGCCCCCGAAATATTGAGGACGTATCTTAACCAGGTCCAACTCTTCGTGTCGCATCAGGCATGGCTCTCCAAGAAGTGTCAATACCAGATCTTCCAGTTTTTCACTGAGTGGTACGTATAGCCACTACAGACATCACGGCTGAATATTAACTGCAGTTCAGTATCAAGCCCAAGTCCACCTGGGTTCTCCTCAAGCCCAGCTTCGAGACCCTTGTGTCATCTTTCGTCTTCCCGCAGCTGTCTTTCACTGATACCAAGCGAGCTTTATGGGAAAGCGACCCTGTCGACTACGTCCGTATCTCTATCGGCAAGTTCTTTTTTCCACTTTTTTGATTCAGGGTGTCTCAAGCTCTCCACCTAGACGAGTACGAGAATTTCGCGACCCCCGTTTCAGCCGCCACCACTTTCCTTTTCTCCCTCGCGAGTAACAGGACAAAGAGTTCATTCATGCCGATTCTTGGCTTTATCAATACCGTGTTACGATCGTACGTGACCATCACTCACCAGCATCTCCTCTAAAATACTAAAACCATATTCGATTAGAAACTCGCCCCCCCCACAGAGGTTCGGTGCTTTGAACATGACCGCGGCCTTGGCTCCCTGGATGATGCGTCACCCCGATGTCAAGGGCAACATGGAGGCCTTCGTTCTTCAGTTTGTTACCCCCGAATTTAGCAGCCCCGAGCCATACCTCAGGGCAATCGTGAGTCACACCTTTTCATCAGCTTATGAGTTGTTTCTGATATCTTGATTTGATAGGCGTGTGAGGTCGTTGGAACCGTCACCAAGGCTGGCATGGCCTGGTCCAACGAAGAGGTCTGTGATTATTTTCCCGAGGCTCTCACTCTATCCTGAACTCTGATCCTTCCTATCAGAACCTCAATGCCAACTTCCGGGCGATAGCAGCCGCATTAGATGATCCCGAGCTTCCAGTCAGGGTCAACGCAGCTCTTGCTATCACGGAGCTCGTTACCGCTCATGAATCCGGTTCGTCGATAATTTCCGATTCTCGTGTCACTTTAACGTATATTAACGCCTTCTATAGTGAGGGTCGCTGTTGGACCTCAAGTTGGCAAGGTCATCCAAGGTATGTGCCTGCCTGTCCGCCACAAGCGAAGCGCAAGAGACTGAAGTGCGCGTGGACTTTAGATCTTCTCAAGTTATCCGATGAGACCGATCTGGATATCCTCAATCGCAGTATGGAGGTCATGGTTGATGCGTTCCAAACGGAGTTGCTTCCTGTGGCAGCCCAGTTGACTTCACGGCTGGTAAGTATCCACCTATTCATACTATGGCTCAGATGGCTCAGTTGTTACGCCTTGTGTATCCAGTGCGAATCCTACTTGCGTCTCATGAAGGAGAGTGTTGCACAGGAGGAGACCGATGGTCAGAATATCGATTTGGATTCAATCACAGACGCAGATGACGACAAAGCCTTTACTGCAATGGGCATATCAAAAACCATCAGCACAGTCAGTACTGCTTACAATGACATACTCGGAAATTCCTTTCTGAAGTGAATGTCGTAGATCATCTCTTCCATCGAAAATTCGCCAGAGATTCTTGCTCAGGTTCAGGAAGTCGTCATCCCCATGATTCTCTTCACTCTCGAGAACAAACTTATCGGTATGTCTGTTTTCTTGCCTCGTTGTCGTGCCGTCCTGTTTACGTGTTGATCAAGATCTCCTGGACAATGTCTACGAGTTGGTCGACAGCTTGACTTTCAAGCTTCGCTCGATTACTCCCAACATGTGGCCCGTCTTTGAACATACATACAAGCTCTTCAAATCTGATGCTGTTGACTTCTTAGACGGTAAGGTTTCATTACGAGATGTCGCTTTCATCTCTGAACGCCCACCTTCCAGAAATGCTACCTTCTCTTGATAACTTCGTCTCTTATGGAAGCGACTACATCAAGAATCGGCCTGACTACAAACAAATGCTAGTCGACATCTACACCACTTCAATCACGAACAATCAGCTCGGCGAGAACGATCGTGTTGTCGGATCCAAACTTGCCGAGTCTATTCTTCTAAATTTGCGTGGAAGCGTCGACGATGTACGTTTCTATTCCCTTTCCCGACTCGTTTGGTAGTATTCATGCCCAGTTCAGTTCCTGCAAATCATCATCAACACCGCTCTCGCACAACTTGACAAGAGTCAAACGGCCTCTCTTCGCCTCGCCAACCTCGAAGTTCTCATCAACACTGTTCTCTATAATCCGTCCGCGGCACTCCATCTGATGGAGAACTCTGGCAAGGGACGTGTATTCTTTGACCGATGGTTCGCCGCTATCAACGGCGATGACCTCCTTCCCCGTGTTCACGACAAGAAGCTCAGTATTTTGGCTTTGTGTTCTCTACTCGAGCTAGCACCTGCTGCGGTTCCTGAGTCGCTACAGAGTGGGTGGCCTGGAATTGTCGGCGGTATCATCACCATCTTCAAAGACCTCCCCAAGGCTGTTGCAGGTCTGTCACTTCTTAAAGCCAAATTATATATTCTCACGGCGATGATCTTCCTAGCTCGTAAAGTACTCGAAGAATCCCTTCAAGAGGAATCAGACGACGATGAACTCGTGGAGGAGAAAATTTTGAACTTTAATGAGGACGAAGGCAAGAACTAGTCGCGCTCTATTGCGACCCTGCTGAACTTATTAAAAACAGAGGATGTCTGGGATGAAGACTCAGCTTACCTCGAGATCCTTGCAAATGAGGTACGTCTCCCTTGCAACTGTCTTCGATATTATCATCGACTGACTCCCTTTTCAGGGCGCGCGTCTTCGCGAAAAGCAGGAGAAAGCCGTGGAGGGCGATTACGAAAGTGATTCAGAGGATGAGGATATTGAGGAGGAACTCGGTTACATCAGTGCTCTAGACACCGTGGACCCTTATGGCTCCTTCAAACAAGCTCTTACTAGTGCGTCTTTTTTGGTTGTCGGCACAAAGTCCTATTCCTGATCCCTGACAGCGTACCAATTGCAAAACGGCCCGAGTTACCAAGCCGCTACCACAGCACTCACGGTTGAACAGCAGACACTACTCATGGAAATCATGCGCACAGCCGAACTCAATGCAGCAACGGTTGCTCAGGCCTAGTTTACATCGCTCTCCTCACGTACAATATATATCTGTGTCATTGTATATTCCCTCCGTTATGTTCTTACGGGTTGCTCTGCCTTAATGTCCGGCTGTCTTTCTTACGCTTTGCTGTCAAATCCTCTTTGTCCCTGGTTCTAGCCTAGTAAGACATATGATTCTCAAGCCATGGCTTCTTAGTCTCTTAGAGAACCGACCTGGCTTTCACCTTTCTCAGTATGTCTGCAGAACTGAATTCTATACTCATTCAATACCACGTGTCTATGAAATACATGCAAGCCATCATCCGTGCATCCATCCATCACTTCATATCTTTTTGTTGAAGGTGTGGAGCAATGATATATTTTATTCACCCCCATTTATCTGACGCCTGATAATCATGAACGGTTGAGAATCAACATCAACGTCGTGACAGAAAAAATGGCGCTGGTCGTCCAATGATTTCGTCAATCCACGCTAATAGCCAATAGATTTCGGGGCGAGGAGTAAAAGCACAGATTAGGAAATGAAGACAGGCTGAGAGGCAACAATCGGCCTAAAAAAGAAAGATGCTGGAGCTTCGAAACACATACTGAAGCCAAGGATTATCCCTCATCGCCGTAAAGAAACCCAGTTTGAAGGCTGAACGTTAAATGGGTAGTCAAATTTGTCGACGAACAAGCAAAGCCTGCACGGGTCAGCTGAGTGACAAAGCATAATTTGCACTAGTAGCATCCCGTACGGAATCGACCCAGTGTAGATATTTGTTGCCAGGATGACGGAATAAGGAAGCGCTGAAAATGCTCACAGGGAGAGCACAGAGATGTCTGATGTCAAGACCCGTGAAGAACGTGAGATGGCTAACGAGCCTAACGTGATCGTCAATTGTGGCCGCAGATCACCAGATGGCGCTCGGGTCATCCGTACAAGTATATGGAAAGATGGCGTAATGAGCTAGACGAATATATACAAGTCGAAGGCCCCTAAAATTTCGTTCACCGCCGTCGCGTGGTTGCTGTTGAGGTGGGGTTCACTTTACTTCGCGTCCTTGTCGGCTTGTTAGGTGCCTGAGAGCGATCGTCTTCCCTTTGTTTCCCCTTTGCCTTTGTAGGTTCTCTCGGCTTCTCCTTCTCAGAATCGCGCGGCTTCCAATCGTGGAACTTTCTTCGAGAAGCGTTGCTTCCGCTTTCTGCATACTCCGCCCGTGTGACAACGTGATTAGTAAAGCCGGGCATGCTTGCAAAGGTAACTGCTGCCCAGTATACTTCTGTGATGGGTCTGGCCAGGGATCAGCATAAGAGGTTATATGGACAGTCAGCGGACCCACTCATCACAACTGTAGATCACGACTTCACAATCAATGGGCGCCAGGGATTGTAACTCAGACAATCTTTGTGGATGGGGATGAGACGAATGGTTGAGAAGTCAAAATGTGCACCTACAAACGCGACTGGAAACCAGAAAATTTTGTACAGCCTCCCACTAGGCCAATATTGGCCCAGAACATTCCCTGAAGGTCGCTAGGAAGCAGCGATATAGAAAGTGCAACAGTGGCAGGAAGTCCGGATTGGTCCAGTCCTACAATAAATCAGTTGAAGAAGGATAAAAATGACAACAGACAAGACAAAGACATACCGATATCGTCAGGGCGAAACAAAAGTTCCGGAACGCTGAACCGCTCGTTGTTCATCACAAGAATTTGGTCGGCCTCGGCCACTATATCATCAGACTGGCGTATACGGCCCTTCCTGTTGGACGACAAATCTGGTAGAACATATTCCTGGACTATGAGGTTCTTTTGGGGGTTAAGGCTTTTTGTCGTCAGCTGACGAATGATAGGGTATCCATAAACCGTACCGACATGTTTCCAAGTCATTTTTGAAATTCTGAGATACGTAACAGCACGATTCCTTGACGTCGTTCATAATGTACGTCTCGTCCATCATGTTCCATTGACGGAAAGAGACAAGCTCCTTCAGCTGGTTCGTCAATAACTTTCCTCCGACGTCTATTCTGATGATAGTTTTAGCTTTGATTTCGGTATAACGAAGGACGTACGATCACCTCTTGACTGCGTTCCAAACGATATTCCCGTTGAGCATCGGTATAACGTGGGTATAGCTAAATCCCGAGTCGATGACGAGGACACACTCCGGAGATTGGAGATCAGGTTGCTCAAATAGTGTACCATACGGAATAAGAGATGCAGCTGTGTCAGAAAGCTTCCATAAAAAAAACTTTCAAATTGGCGTAACAATGACTCACGTGTACAGCGGTGGTATGCTTGGAACTCGTATTCTTCAAAAACAAATTGATCGTAGACTTCTTGAAGGTTTGGTAGGTTGAAATAAGGCTCGGTGATGAGGAGGCTAGATGCAGTCGTATCTATCTATACATAACGCATTCTGTCAGGGCGGTCCTCATAACAAAGCCTACTCACAGTACCGAAAGGACTTCTGATGAGAACACTCCATCCCATACGGCCTTTTGAGCGTCCCAATCAACAAGATACCCCTGTTATTAGCGAGAACATGTTAATTCTCGCAATCCCAAACGTTTTCATTCCTCCAACCTTTTCGAATGGAAGTCTATAGTTAAGAGATGAATAATCTTTGCATTTAGAGAGCTCGTGGCCGAAATAAGTCATTTTGTCGCCTTTGGATCGAACTACAGCATTAGGGATTATTCTGTAATATTCTTTCAGTGATGCACTGTATAATTACGCGCATGATGTGTCACCTTGGCGCGTCTTTTCCGTCATTCGCAATACCAGTCTTGATTGTTGACGCTCCATTGTCGAGAACAATGACAGGATGGTCCATGTTACCAGGTCTACTGTACAAGTTGGTGGAGGAAAGCAAGTTGTGGGACATGCGATCAAAATGAAGTCATATGACCGTAATTATCATTCGATCACATGTCGCGGTTTGTAATTTCCGGTCCTTGGAGACTTGAAATTAAAAGCAACCCATCCTGAGCTCGTCCGTCTGACTTTTACCATTCTTCCATTATACGTTTTTGAGCTCTCTTCGTTCAACTTGAATAGGATCTAATAACATTCGCCACGGGGACAGTCTGGCAGCTTTAGCCGCCACAGCCACAGGCTCAAGTTCTTCTCGAAAATCTGGCCATCGCTAAACAACTGTACTTCTAATTAGTGATATTCCTGGCTCTAAATGTGTATTGCTCTCTGGGCCCTCGATCAACAAGATTATGCCCTGTGAGTTCGATGCGATCGGGCATGGCTGACAATTGCCCGTGCTGACCGAGCCTTTACACTTCGGCAGTATCATCTGTAGTAATCGAGACGAAGTCCTGAAGAGACCGACCCTAGACGCGCACTTTCATAATTTCGAGACCAAGGCCGAGGACGGAAGCGTTCAAGGCGACATCCTATCAGGTCGTGATATTATAGCAGGTGGAACGTGGTTTGGGGTGACCCGGTCCGGAAAGGTAGCCCTCCTGTAAGCCGCCACTACCAGACGTCCGTCCAGTAACTGGTCATTAAGGTTGCACCTTTCCCGACAGGACCAACATAACTGAGCCCATCAAGGCGTATGAACTATCTAGGGGCTATCTGACATCATCCTTCCTTCTATCAGATGTATCAGAGTCTCTCGAAAATGAAGTCAGAGGAATAGTCCCTCAGGACGCCAAGTTTGCCGGGTTTAACCTCCTGCTTCTTGAACCTACCGCCCAACAGCCCGATGGGTTGTTACACTTCGATTCTCTATTGGTCACGAACCATGGTTCAGGTGGAACCGTAGAATCCCGCCTCCTTTCCGCCCAGGAGCGCTTCTGCGGCTGCGTATCTAATGCAGTCGATGGGACAGATGCAGTATGGCCAAAAGTCGGACACGCCACTCGCGACTTTGATGCAGTTTTAGAAACGTTATCGTCGGCTACGACGGAGGCAGAAATTGTGGACCAATTATTCGAGATTCTTGCGTAGGTTTCACCGGTCCACCGATCGATCTTTTGTGATATTTTTCCTGACATATCAATTTTGCCGAATAGTTGGCGAGCTCCTGAACCTGTCACCGAGCGTTCGCAGCTCCGCAACACTGTTCATGTCGTGCCGTTTCCGATCATTCTGGAGGGACTTCCTAATGCGGGGGACTTAACATACGGCACGCGCTTGTCAACAGTGTTGTTAGTAAAGCACAACGGAGACGCCGCATTCATTGAACGGGACATGTGGCGGTTAGAAGAAGGGAAGGTAGTCAAAGCCGATCCTGGATCGCAACGTGTATTTCATTTTCAAGTGAAGCGTCCAGTAAAAACCCAGTAAAAAACAGCAGGACAGCAATTAAGATATCATTATAACATACTTCGAATCGATAAAGCGTACACGCAAGACTCCAAAGCATTGTACCATCACAGAAAATATCAAGAGGCTATATATATATATCGAGGGCATATAATAGATAGTAGAGGTCCGTCATGTTATGACGTGGGTGTACATACTGTGCTCATTGTGTGGCGGGAAATAGGAATTATATCCCGTTGTAGTAGCCAATGTACCCCATTCTTGAGGAGACACTTGGCCTGATGAGCTTCCCGTGTGAAAGGAGGCATGCCCGCTTGACGCCGATAGCGGCGTCAAAATTTCCCGTTCTGCAGGTGCAGAATCGTATGGTGGTCTTGTAGTTGGGGAGTTGTTACCACTGGAAACCAAATCAACTATGCATTACAATGGAGAGGCAACATGAAACGACGAACACATACTGCATGATGTTGCTAAGTTCAACAATGCGTCGATAGAGAATACATGAGGTATTCGCTGGATGGGGGCTGTACTGCCTGAGTGAGGAAAGCGATGACTGAAGCTGTTGCGCTAGAGAGATATAGGCAATGCTTGTGCCAGGGCTCGTCCGACAGGAACAAATCTGACTGGAGTATTGATCCCCATGGCCGCCATGGTAAGAGTTACCGTCATCACTTCCAGATAGGGTATAACTTCCACCGTCTGAATAGGATGAGGGTACCGGGTTGGATGGGTGAGTAGCGTGGTACGTTGGAGGCGACCCAGAAGGGGGATGATAATTGCCGTTGTTTTGGTATGGTGGTTGCTCATTGTCGTACGAGGAGGTCGATGACGACCTGACATCTGACTGGAAATTGCCGTTATTGTTACTGTTACCGTTGTTATTGTTGTTGTAGCGCATTGGTGGTGCAGGGGAGGGAGAGAACCGATAAAGATGTGGCGAGGCTTCAGTAACTGGCTCAGTCTTGATGGGACTGAGGGAAGGTGGAGCACGGCCATGGGGGCGTTCGGATGACGAACCCCGTCGTTTAGAGATGGGTGCGCATTTCGTAGCCCTCGAATGCCATTTCTCGTTGGGGTCACCATCCCGGAAACTGCTGTCGGCCCAGCGAGGATGTGGTTTTCCTATATAGCATGAGTAACGCTATTGGTCTTTGATGAATCTACTGCACCTCTCAGTTCACGTACTAGGCTCTCGAGCTCCGCTATCCGGTTCTTCAACCGGGTGTTTTCGTCGAGGGTTGGGTCATCCCTGCCAGACACGAAATCAAAAAATGGCAACGTAGGCGCCCGACAACTGCTTACCTGAGAGCTGGGTCATCGATTTCATATACGCAAAGTCCGGTCTAGAGAAGTGTAGAACGTCATTGACTGTCGCCACATGGAAGTGGCTTGTTGATTGTACCAGGCCTAATTGGATACAGCGCTGACAAGGTCGTTTACGATCACACTGTGTGGCGGCATGGTCAGTCAGATGCGCAAAACGCAGTTAACGTAGTGCGACATACCTTTCGTTTTGAGGTATGGCAATTCAGGCAGCTCTGTGTAGTCCGGTTTCTCCTCCTTTTCCTATTTTTGGGCGAAGGCGGGAGTAGAGGGGACGACGGTTAATAAGTCGGCAAGTAAATGACGAGGAAGTTGGATTAGAGTGGGACTAACCTGTGGTCGGTGTCAATGGTGAATTCGAGATCCATTATTTCCCCCTTGAGTTGGAGTGGTTGGAAAGACTCGGTGGCCATCATAGTAAAGGGAGCGGAAAAGTAACAAGCTCAGAGAGATTGGTTGGAGGTCCTTAAGTGCTTCCGGCGCCATTAAGTAACAAACAAGATCCAAACGACTTCGAGATCGTGCCGGTTATTGACAGATGAGAAATATCCCAATCAGGAGACGAGAGAATCGACTCGAAAGCCATCGCGTGAGCCTGGTCCGCTTGGCCTTCTTTTTTTTAGCAGCCGAGGCTAACTGTGACAAAAAACGTGGGTGACCTGTCACAGGTATGGAAGACCAGATCGTGCCCTGAGGATCAGGGTTCCATGGGACCACTTAAGCCGAACAGCACATGTTGGGGTTGAATATTTTTGTGTCGTGTCTTTCCAAACCGGAGTCATGTCGAAACTGTCCGGAACTATCCTGTAAACATGCCATAACTCGAAAGAGTCCGTTGTCTTTTGATCTCAGGGTCGCGCACGATGAGAAGATAGGCTTGCAATCGACCTACGTATATGGTCCTTTGCGTTGTTCGCATAACAGACGTCGGTTCTGCGTGTTGGTTGTGCTTGAATACTTCCGGCATTCCTCCATAACAGCCGTCGATCGAAGAGAGGTATCTATGGAATGCGCGAAAAATGATCTCGACAATTCCACAAAATAAATAAGTGGCCGGCACCAGACTCGGGAGTCTTTTCATACATCCGCCCTCACCCTGTAAATGCCAAACGAAAACAACCTTTTGCCAAGTGATCGAACTACTGAGACCAACTGAGGGTCTGATCCAAATGAGGGCGCCATTTCTGCTCTACGATAGCAACAACACCAATCAACCCATCAGTAATTGTCTGACATGGAATCACAACATACATAAATCGGCTTGTAAAAATCACTCACAAGATCACTGTTACCATTATTATCATCATTATGTTGAAGTAGCCGACAGCCTTGACACTTACGGTATGGACATGATGACCGTGTTCTGGCATTTCAAGACCCAAAGACGAGATTAGAATGATACGCGGGTTAAGGAGATCTGATTAGAAGAATGACCACGCACACTCGCTACGTATGTGGCGCGCCTATCTCTCACAAGAATCGGCGAGAAGGAAGTCCGGATAAGTGGCGTTACGAACGTAAACCGTATCCGACCATACGTTAACCCAACATACTACTAGGAGCGCGAAGTAGAAGACCGTAGAAGGGTTTCCTCGACCGAACGTGTCACCACCCAGGCCAAATAGTGTGCAATCTTCCGCGGAAGGCGGGTAGTGGTCTATATTCGGAGCATTTTTCCCAGCATAAACCTTCCAGTGCTTCGGGACACCATCTACTTAGGAGTTTATCTGGGTCCTGGTCTGGAAAGCGGAGTCAATCGCAACGACAGGAGAGAAAGTAGTTTCATGCCAGACTAGACTTTAAACGCAATAGCAGGTACTCATGACCTGATATTCAGGTAGTCAGGTAGGCATCCGTGGGGAACAGGAAGGACCCGCGCAATCCTGTCAGACATGTCACCAAGCTTCACATCCAGATCTTAATTTGTGTTGACAAAAGATCTGTCATAGTCCTGGAATAGCCGGGTGCCACAATCAGTCAAATCTTTCGACCTTCCAAGTACAATGCATCAAAACGCATGATCAAGGCTTACACATGTGTAACATGTCTACATGTATGCATAGTCCTTGGCTAAAGAAAACTCAAAGGCTCAGACGCTGGATAAGCGTCCCTGGAAGTTTCATGGCATGTTGACGCCGGCTTTGAAAAAAAAAAAGATCAGATCAGAGCTATGTATCAGTGACAATGGCAGGAAAGGTGGGAGAGAACGACATGCATTGAATACGACGCGCGACATGCAATGATCTCTTGCGTGGACGGTTTGTAGGGTCTTCTTGAATGGTATCTGTGGGCTCTCGTCTGAGTACCCAATGAGAGCGACCTAACGGGATTGGCGGCTGCCCAGTGCAGGCGTTGAATGATGTGATTCCACACACCAGAACATACCTTGACGGAGGCGGGACGGGCGCTTCTGATTTGACCTAGGTACGCATCAATCTCGTGTTCATGATCGATCTAAAGTCTTCCCACCGGTAATCCAAAAGAAAGTTTTCTTAAAAGACTTGTTCACGAGTTCAAAAACATTGATTGAGCTGATTGACATTTCCACAGTGATACCATCAGATCTCACCTGCATATATATCCCCAGCAGCTGCCAATGTCAATCGGACCATGGCCTCCACATTCATTCGGTTCGCGGTGAGGAGCCCCCTGGGTGTCTCGATTTGTGTTTCGGCTTTTAGGGTGTAGATTCCGTGATTTCCCAGAGTAACGTTAAATTTGCCACTACCGGCGTGTACTCCGAGCCAACGTGTCGGCCCCGTGAGTCCTCGAGATCGCAGAGATCTTTTTGAAGCAAAGAAAACGTTTAAAGACGGGATAAGCCACCATCGCAATACATCAAGATGAAATGTGCGTCGGGAATTGAAAGAGGACGAACGTTGAGAAACTCATTGGTGGCACGCTGTTTGCCGACGGATTAATGATACAAACACGAACAATTTAAAGCGACGCGCGACATCATCGTTTCATTCGTTCTTCAGCCTCAGCCTGGCAACATTCCACCGGCATTTAGCCTATTTGTACCACGGTTTGCTCTAAATGTACTCTGCTCGACTAAATTTACTCATTGAAACACCTTTAGCTCGTCACAAAGAAGCCTTTTGGTGGCGTTAGTTGCCTGTACACTGAATGTCAGCGGCCAAATTTCGCACATATCATCGCTATGTTGTTGAGTCAAATAAAGAACTTCTTCTAGACTACAGCTTCGCCGGTAATCATGGCGTTCATTCCTGAACAAAACCCCGACCTGTCAGCCACGTCTCCAGCCGAAGATTCTGATGCCGTGTTACCAGCAGGTGAAGTAGAAACGGAGCCCATGCCAGGTTTGGACGGGGCACCGGTGAGATGTGAGTAGAAACGAAAAACCGTTGTTATCCAGCTCACGGGAACACGCCCTCTCCGCAGGGTACGATGTATGTGTTTCTTTCAATGTGTCAAACGTCTTTAAGAATCAACAATATGCTGCGCCAAGGCAGACCGAACCGAGCCATATACACGAATTACACCGTTCCAGGAAAAGCATGACACCAGTGTCGAGTACGTTATCTTGTCCAAAGTAAATGATCATGTTTCAATGCTGACTTCTCTAGATTCTTTTACAAACCGATCACCCTTTCTGTCCTTGCATGTGGCCTAATTGTTCTAGCATATGTCGCTACTACACAGGATGTCCTGGAAGAGGGACGCGACAAGAGACGAGTGTAAGCAACCTGCTTCAATGTCATGTTCTTCCGATTAATCTTTCCAAATACAGCGGGGTCTATGCTGCAATTGCGTCTTTTTTGACCTTTTCCATGCTTCAGTTTCGTGATGGACCGTTCATTCGGCCCCATCCTGCGTTCTGGAGAATTGTTCTAGGTGTCAATCTGTTGTACGAGCTTGGACTGGTCTTCCTGC
The DNA here is from genome assembly GCA_018221635.1 of Tephrocybe sp. 10521TJB. Classification (NCBI taxonomy): domain Eukaryota; kingdom Fungi; phylum Basidiomycota; class Agaricomycetes; order Agaricales; family Lyophyllaceae; genus Tephrocybe; species Tephrocybe sp. 10521TJB. The sequence continues at coordinate 45,104 of JABAJS010007633.1, forward strand.
TGTTTCAGGACCTCGGCACAGCGCGCCTCATGATGACTTACATCGACCCGAGCTTGGGCATTCCTCTGCCAGAGAAGAGCTACGCGGAGGATTGCGCCTTAACAACGAAGAACATTTGGGTCTCTTACGTTTTTGATAGCCTGGGCTTGTCCACTAACCGTTTCTGGTGTAGAATGCTCTTGACATATTCTGCATAGCCCATACCTTGGGCTGGTTTGGCAAAGCTATGATATTAAGAGACTACTGGTTCTGCTGGGTAATTATGGCCATCCATACGGGTGCGGGTACTGACGTTTCTAATGACTATTCAGATTCTGAGCATAGCCTTCGAATTGGCTGAGTATAGTTTACAGCATCAATTAGCAAATTTTGCAGAGGTAGGCCAGCGCTGAGTTCTTCCTTGATGCTTCTAACGATAAACGCCAGTGTTGGTGGGATCATGTACGTGCCACAAATCCGGTAATAGTAACTATCGCTTATTACATTCATCTCAGTGGATCTTGGATGTCCTTGTTTGCAACTGGATTGGGACTTACCTGGGTAAATGCGCTTCCTAAGTCTTCATGGCGGATTTGCACATATGTCTGTCAATTCGCAGGAATGAAAGTTTGTCAATACTTCGAAGTCAAGGTTAGTCGGCCGTCGTTCGCTTCCTTGCAAGGCTTGATGCTTTCGTGATTGTTCTCAGCCTTATGAGTGGCGTGGATTACGACAAACCCGCGGGCTCCGCTCAAAGGCCAAGCGTGTCCTCAGTCAATTCTCTCCTCATGATTTCACGGCATTCAAGTGGGGAACTGCCTCGTCATTCATTCATTACATTGTCGTGGTTCTTCTCCTCGCTGTGTTCTTGGCTGCAGAGCTCAATCCCTTCTATCTGAAGGTACCGCACCTACCTGCGAATCTTGCCTATGGACGTGATTGATTTGACCTCTTCATGTGACCCCAGACTCTTTTATGGATGGAACCCGATCATCCTATTGTCATCTTACGGCTTGCTGGTGTTTTCTTGTGTGCATTACCCGCAGTTCGGGAACTCTACCAGTATATAAATGACCCAAGGTCAGCAACCTTTCAGCCTCCGACTTCCGTTGAGGACGGCTCGCTGAATATCTCGTGCAGGAAGGCGGTGAGAATGGGGCAACACGTGTGGTTACTTCTTGCTACAACTCTAACCGAGCTCCTCGTTATCAAAAAATGGAGTCAAGGTCAGTTCGCGGAGCCTTTCCCTAAGTCTGTGAAATGGGGCTGGTCGATCGGCGCCACGCTTCTCATTGTATACCCTGTCGTGCAAGTGAGTCTCCTGATTAGCGCGTGTTAGTTTGCCGTTGCTGATCATCCGGTGACCTTTACAAGTTCGGCATTCCTAATGCCCGTAGATATATTCGTAAACACCAAAAGAAAACAAAGACAAAAGCATCTTGAGAGCATGTATACTCATTGTAATATCTACTTCCGGTTTGATGATGTTTTCGGACCTTAGATCGCTTTTTTCAGGTTGGCAGCCAACCCCAGACCTTCGGTAAGACCATCATGGAAGCGCCCATTCTGATCGTTGATATGAGCGCTGTCACCGACGCACACACTGTGCGAATCTGGAATTCACGCTGCTAGATATACCACGCGTCGGTATTTTCAATCTTCCATATCTCAGCCACAAACCCGTAAAGACGTGAACACTGAATCTTCGCAAAAAAGTTTTTCTCATGCCATGTACTCCAAAAAAGCTGCCACGATTCATTCGGGTGTACCGATGCCTCCTTTCCAGCTGCTGACTATTGAGTGATACAGTTATACAAGAAATCAGAGAGAGAGAGGAACCAAATGTGATTGGCATCACTGGTGGTACAGTAGCTTTCGAATCAAACAAAGCCACATGGATGTTAAGTACAATTGTTACATAAGTTACACAGCCACATAATATCCCTTTGTCATCGTTCACCTCGACGTTGACACCAACACAACCTTCTAAGTCTTTCTCCGAGAAATTGTTTTCGAGATGCCTCGTGCAGAAGGTATGACTACTTTAGGATCTTTTTCGTCTGTCTGACATGACGTACAATACAGTCGGAACCCCGAAATATCTTGCGAACAAGATGAAGTCGAAGGGCTTGCAGCGCCTGAGATGGTATTGCCAGGTTTGCGAAAAGCAATGTCGAGATGAAAATGGTTTCAAGTGTCATACGGCTTCTGAAGCGCATCTGCGCCAGATGCTTGTGGTTGGAGAGCATGCTGGGAAGCACATATCGGATTTCTCTATGACATTCCAGTCAGAGTTCGTGTCTCTTCTATCTCGGAGGTATGTTCTCATCGTATACTTTCGCGCATATGAAGACTGAGGTTACTAATATCTGAAGATTTGGGACGAAGCGCGTAAGAGCGAATCAGGTTTATCAGGAATATATCGCAGACAAGAGCCATCTCCATATGAACGCCACTCGTTGGGTGACACTTACCGAATTCTGCAAACATTTGGGTCGATCTGGTATTGCGCGGGTGGATGAGACAGAGAAGGGATGGTTCATTGCATGGATCGACAGTAGCCCGAAGGCATTGGCGAAGCAGGTTCGTCGAGTTGCTTCCATTCTTTGCATAATCTTAAACACTTATATGTGTAATAGGAAGCTTCGTTAAAGAAAGATCGGGCGACGATGTCGGACGAACAACGAGAACGACTACTTATCGCAGAGCAGATTGAACGGGCTGCGGCCGAAGAGTCTCCAGAGACAAAGCCTACGGCTGTTGTGGAGGAGGGCCTCAAGCGAGAAGAAGGCGCCGAGAAGGTAGTCCTCTCATTTTCTGCAGCGAAGCCTGCCACGTCTGTGGCAGCTGTTTCTTCGCCTGCAAACACTGTGCCGCCGCTGGGCTTCAAATATCCCTCGAAGCCTGTGGCAAACCCGCTCAAGGCAAACCCTCTCAAAAGAGCGAACGTGTTCAAAAATGTGGCGTCATCATCGAGTGCTAATGATGCGGAGAAGGTCAACGACAAGAAGCGACCAGCGCCCATATCTGCTGCAGAACGGCTTATCATCGAGGACCAGGAGAGGAAACGGAGGAGAATGGACCGCGAAGCTGTGTAACTGAAGACTTGTATGTATGGATATTCTTTGTATAATTTGTAACACTTCTAGTACTGCCCAAACGCTCCTTTATCTGTCAGGACGCCCCTTTTTCCGACAGTCTTCGCAACATGATCCATCATCTCCTGTGACCTTCTCTTTCTCGGGTTCCTTTCTCATGCCTTAGAGCCTCAGCATCCCCAATGCGGCGAACCATGAAGCATATGCTTCGAATCATCATCTACCTCCGGTAAACTTCTCCAATAAGTCAGGCAGGAGACTTGGCATCCCACCAGTTCCCACCAGTTGTAATTTGGCCTTACTTCGGGCAATTGCCGCCATCAAGGAGGTGGCAAAATATTGTCACGACATTATTCGGGCTGCGGAGTCGGTGCTTCGCGCATACCAGCCATAACTTGAATGTTCGCCGCTCGGCATCGTCTTGAGAATCTTTCGCTGAGGCATTTACCATCGGACTGCCTCGGCAATTAGAGCTCATCCTTGTATCTCTTTCGCCAAACGCGTATATCTCGCCGTATCGCCCTACGAACGACTTGGATCTGACGCGAACGGCTGGATTAAGTGCATCACATCCTAGCTTCTCCCGGTATCAAGTACCCTCCCAATATATTGTGGCCTCCTATGCACTCGACGGGACACCTTTTCGGTCAATTTGCGTAAATTTTCGACCCTCTCGTCACGTCTGCCTTGGGGTGTTGGTGGGGGGTGCCAGAGCTTGATCGTTTAACTCTTCGCTTAGTCGCTCCACCGTAGTACATGAGAACAGTGCATATTTCATCGCCATCGAGAAGCTATACTCAGACCCAGGCACGCAACATGTGTGAAAATGAGGCATCTCACTGTTGACGGGTACCATATATGTTTGGCTTTGAGTGAGAGCGTGTTTGTGGCTCGTTGCGACTAGGGGGGATAGAAATATGGCTTATAATTCCGAGTCTATGAACTTGCTGAATTTGTGGGATGCAGTCCTGAGGCCTGACGATTGTGTAGTAGTAGGATCTATCCATGGGCGGTCACAACGTTTTCTATGTAAACAGAAAGAAGAACTGATCGTCAACCACACCGCCGATTGACTTTGCAATTAGAATCTGATACGTATGTATGTATAAAGTTTTCAATTGCCATATTGCAATCTCCCAGAGCTAGGTCACCAAAAATGCCTTCTATTTCGGGGGTAATTTTCAAAGGATAAGAAGTGTATCTATTATCGTCACATCAGTGGCAGGAACTAGGAACACGCGATATATTGAGCAACAATGATCGACAACTTCAGTTTGACTTCAGTCAACAAAACATCGTCCTTCCAGTATAAGACCCCTCAGGAGCCCTCATAGCGAGAACAGGAGCCATGATGAATGCGTGAGAAGGCCTTGTGGACACTACTCATGGTTTGTCCTCGGTCAAGACTGCGGTAGTGTAAGCCAAGCGTGTTGCATGGAGTCATGAATGGTCTACCTCAACCCAGCCTAGAACGACCGCCAAGCGATGGTAAGCATTTCTGAATAGAAGTAATGGCCAGGTCAATATATTACTGCAGGATCATGATAATTCACCACCTCGTCTCCCACAAACCAATGTCAGGCATGTCCTGGGCGCGTCGGAGCCATTTGAAGATTCAAGTCGCACTGGGTATAACCACAATTCTCGCGATTGCGATAGTTATTCCCGTGGCTCTGACTATCAGAAAGCACGACACTCCGAGCTCCACGAGAGCGCCACCTCAGACTACTCAACATAGCGACACAACTGCTGGGAAAACTGGTAGCGTAATAATGTTGGACGACGGAACGACTTTCACCTACGCAAACGACTTTAATGGAGATTGGGCTTATGATCCGAATGCACCGTTTGGACCAGGTGGAAAGGCGCAAGACTGGAGCAAACGAGTAGGTGTAGAGGAGTGGATTTGGGGTACGGACATCGTCCGGGGCGTCAATCTTGGGTAACTACGTCATTTTCCGGTCCTATCACGTCGTTCACCTTGTTTCTTGCCTTAGCGGTTGGCTCGGTGTGCCTCGAACATCTATGTGACCAACTATTGACTGATACAATCACTTCTATAGTGACTGAGCCATTCATTTGCCCAGCATTATATGAAAAGTATATGAATTCAACTGTGCTGCCTGTGACCGATGAATGGTCGTTATCAATCGCCATGGGCAGTAACTTGATAAAGGAGATGGAGGATCATTATGCCACGTTCATTGTGAGTGCATCTGTGAAAACGAACATGCCTAAATAGACTCGGCGCCTACTCAGACAGAGAAGGACTTCGCCGATATCGCTGGTTTGATATTCCCAGCGTCTCCCGTTTTGCCGTCTCACGGGAATTTAGGTGCTGGATTGAATTGGGTGCGTATCCCGCTGGGCTTCTGGGCCATCGAGACTATCAACGACGAACCATTTCTGGCTGAGACGTCTTGGAGATACTTCTTGAAAGCGTGCGTCTAACCTTATTTATACTATACCAATCCTTCATGTACCCAATCTACAATAGCATCCAGTGGGCACGCAAGTACGGTCTTCGAATATATCTTGATCTACATTCCCTCCCAGGGAGTCAGAATGGATGGGTGCGATTTATCTCACACCCCCGGGACTCAAGCGCGTGGTCCTGATTATATTCCTTCCACAGAACCACTCCGGAAAAGGTGCCTAAGTCGTGTTACTCCTCGTTTGTGGTCTTCTGATCGCTGTGCCTTGAACCACCGTAGCTGGCACCGTCAATTTGTAAGTTCTCTCGTATTTTTCTTCTACCGCGACCCTTATCAGAACCTCTGCCTCGCTAACTTTGTTTTATCTTGGTACAGTATGCATGGGGTTATGGGCATCGCAAATGCACAGCGCACTCTCACGTACCTTCGGATAATTACAGAATTCGTCAGTCAAGATCAGTATCGAGATGTTGTCCCCATGTGAGACCGCTACACACATGCTCTGTGCGCTTGAAGACCTGTTTTGTTCACACCCCAGTGACAGTGTGGGCATAGTCAATGAAATCTTGTGGGGTACAGTCGGTCAAGTGCCTACGCAGAGTTTCTATTACGCTGCATACGAAACCATTAGAAAGTCTACGTATGTCGTGTATTATGGCCGGATGTTGTCAGCCTGATTTCAAAGGTGTTTTTGTAGCGGGACTGGTGCCGGCGCAGGCCCTTACATCGCTATACACGAGGGGTTCCAGGGGGTGCGTACTCAGAAAATTTGCTTGCCAAATGGCTAATCTAAATATGTCTGCGGCCTGGTTCTACTTAGCCTGCTATCTGGGAGGGGTACGTTGCATCCTCGAAGTTCGGCGTATTCAGCCTTATCGTTCCTCGCACATTCCTTAGCTTTCTTGCAGGAGCCGACCGCCTGATCTTGGATCAACATCCAGTAGGTGATTTCCGTTGGAAATACAGCACGGCGAAATTAATTATACTCGCCCCACCTTGTCTACATTTAGTATTTGGCGTTCATGGACGACCCAAGCCCGTATGAAACCTGTTTGATGCTCTTCTACTTGTACTTATATTAATTCATTTTCAGCCCTGATGTTATGGCTGTCAAACCTTGGTACGTACTCTTAACTATATCTTTGACGAGATCTCATTGATTTGGATCTGTTCCAAGTGCATGGGCCATTGCGACGAACCAGTCTCAAAAGGCCTTCGGAGTGACGATTGGGGGCGAGTTCTCTGCTGCTATCAATGACTGCGGTTTATGGTTTGTTTACGCCTTCCTTCTTTCCGGAATGGGCCCTCATACTGATGCGGAGTTCATCCTCTACTTCGCTTTTCCCTTCGCCTACAGGCTGAATGGAATTGGCAGTACCGAGCGGCCCGATTGTCAACTTTGGGACGAGTGGAGCGTAAGTGCCCTGGATGCATTCTTACTCTGACATGCACTGTGACTTAGGGAATCTTGTAGTCGTATAATGCAACGCTAATCATGTCGTTGAAGCAAATTACGTTGTCATCAATGGATGCATTGCAGAACTTCTTCTTCTGGACATGGAAGATTGGGAATTCAACCGTCCTTGGAACGTCCTCCAATCCGCTCTGGCATTACCAGCTAGGACTACAGGAAGGATGGATCCCGACAGGTAGGTATCATGCTGATCTCCTGCACTAGTAGTCTCAGACAATTTATTTTCAGACCCAAGAGAAGCAATTGGATACTGTGCATCTGTGTTACAATCTTCACAGATCTTCGATGGGACATATGCACCGTCGGCAACTGGAGGGGTAGAGTACCTCCTATTTTATCCCTAAGTTTGGCTGCTGATTTTTTTCCGAAAGGGTCTCGGAATAGTCGACCCAGTGCAAACCTCATTGCATACATTCCCTCCAACAACAATTTTACCTTCATTTTCTGGGCCGCAGATAGGTTTATTACCGACATATACCCCCACAGGTGCTATAAGGACTCTTCCCGGGCCCACTTTTACTGCTGCGCCAACAGTTGCTGTTGGAAAGGGGTGGGCCAATGACGCAGATAATGACTTAGCTTTCGTGTGCGTCCGTGAGTTTTCTCTAACTAGACTCTTATCGATCTTTTGCGCTAGCCCTATCAGTGGTTGCGAATACCCTGAGTAAGAAGTTGTTTCTCGCATTTCCGCCTCGTAGCTTATACAAACCCTGCTAGTCCTTGGAATGCCGTGGATGCTGTGTTCCCAACCGCGCCTTGTACCGGTCAAGTTTGAACTTGAACTCGTGGTGCTCATTCTACTAATCAGGCCGGTTTCCATCCGGTATTATATTCACTATCAGAATCTTTATATTTCGTGATCAGAATCTTAATTCAAGTAGTTATCAAAGAGCTTGAAGTAAAGACCTCGGTGCCGGCAGAATTCCAGATCGGAGGGTGAGCGGACTTCCGCTGTTCACTCGACGAAGAATGCTTTCTCACTTCCCCACCACACGGCGGCCGTTACAGGCCAGTCAGATGACGTTCCCCTCTCTTGGATATTTATAAATATAAGGAAGCCATATCCTGAAGGAGTGTTTACCTCCCACGTGGCCTACTAACTTCGACTCGTGTCGTCTTTCTTTCTCTCGACCCATTCGACAAGGAATTGTCTATTGGCCGTGGCGAGACTGCCTACTGTGTACATGATGTCTCTCTATGCTTCAATCAAGGGGGTAGACTTCTGCTAGCTGCTGAAGCGGCGTAAAGAATGAAGAAGAATGAAGAGAGTTCAACGTTTAACGTTGAACTTTTCTGCAGTGCCATGTGCCGCGCCCCACTCATGCCATCATCGATAACCTTAGACTTGCTTATGCAGGTTGCTTTAACTAGCAGAGAATTGCCATCCCGAATCTCCCACCCCGCAGATTTCCCTTTCCACAGATGCAGCAAAAGGAGTCGAAAGAAAAAGAAAGTATATCCATTGAGGAGAACTGTTCTCCCAGCGACATCGATGCTCCTGTTCTGCCTGAGCCAGGGTCTCCGGCAAGGCTGGAAGCAGAACGGAGACTCGTGCGAAAGCTCGACTCAAGGCTGCTGCCGACTATCGTCGTCATCTACATCATGAATTACATCGATGTAGGGGACAGATCGTTATTCTTTTCTCGTGTTCGCTGACTTATACGTCCAGCGAAACGGTATAACAACTGCCAGGTTGAAAGGTATGCAGCAAGACCTGGGTATTTCGGGTAAGTCTGCCTCAAGATAAATAAATATTGAGATCATCGGCTTCAACCCAAATTGTAGACATCCAGTACGCTACAGTGATAGCAATACTCTATGCTTCCTATTGCCCAGCTCAGATACCTTCAAACATGGTACGGCGGCTTTTCTAAGTTAAAGCAAGTCTGATGAAGATGCCCATTAGCTTCTTAATTATCTTCCACGGTATAGTCTACGCACGCCTGTCCTAGATTCCTCCCTCTGATCAAGTTGAAGACCATCTTTATACATCGGTACCTGCGTAGTTCTGTGGGGACTAACTAGTGCACTTACTGGGGTTCGTTCGACTATCTCTCAAATACTCGGCGATCCAGAAATTCACATGTGTATGACAGGTAACAAAGAACCTCGCTGGAATTTTAGCATGTCGTCTCTTTATAGGTTTACCTGAAGCAGCGTTCTACCCTGGCACTTCTTACCTCTTATCACGATGGTATACGAAGAAGGTAGTAGTGCTTCATTTCGGCCAATCTTTCCTCATCCACACTCTTCAGGAGTTGGCATTTAGGTCAGCCATCTTGTACGGTGGACTCCTTATTTCGAATGCATTTGGTGCAGTAAGTTTTAATTAATTCTTTGAAATATCTGATTCACAACTGTTATTTTGAAGTTGATCGCTGCTGGTATCCTTTCAAACATGGAGGGGAAACGCGGAATTCGAGCTTGGAGATGGTGGGTTGTCGTCAACTTAACACAATTCCATTCTTGACCTCATCCTTCTTCCTTCAGGCTATTTTTTATTGAGGTAACCTATCTTCGCATTATTCGAACTTGACAAGGCTCTCATCTCAATTTTAAGGGCTCAATTACAGTTGTCATTGGCATAGCTAGCATGTTCGTTGTTTAAAAATCATCTTATTGTTTGCTCATTTACATTCGACACAGGTGGCTCCTTCCAGATTACGTTCGTACAACAATTTGAACATTTCTCAAAGGTTGACCTTGGCTTTAACCGTTTAATCAGCCTCATAATACCCTTTGGATCACTGGAGAAGAACGACGTCTTGCCCTCGCTCGAATTTCTGAAGATGCAGGAGAAGCGGATCAAGATAATGCTGAGGACTCGTATGTGCCTTGGCCATTTGGTGTTTGTCTTTTCTGCTCATAGACGCGCTCAATGCAGACCGTTGAAGGGTCTCAAGATGGCTATCACGGATCCTCTTGTCCTTATATTTTCCCTCCAAACTGTTGCACAGCTATTGGGCCTTAGCTTTGTCAACTTCTTCCCAACGTATGTACTACGAATACTTCGAGCTTCTTTTAAAAATTAAGTTTCCTGCAGGTTGACTCAAACGCTCGGATTTTCGACAACAATCAGCCTGCTACTTGCTGCGTAAGTTGCTAGCGCTCAAACTACTAGAATAGTTTTACACGGTACTAACACCTCTGCTTTTTTAGGCCTCCGTGGATACTGGCAAGTATTGTCTGTTGTGTCAGTGCGTGGCATGCAGACAAAACTGGGGAACGGTTTTTTCACATCGCTGGCTGGTGGTGGGGAGTCATGCTCGGCTTCATTATTGGATTATCAACTATGAAAACTCCTGGGCGCTATGTTGCGATGTTCCTTATGGCTTGCGGATATGCCGGCGAGTCAAAGTTAAATAGATCCACGGTAAATTATCTGACATTCCCGCAACATCAGGTTTTGCCATGAACCTGGTCTGGGTGTCGAACGCCATCCCGCGGCCACCCGCGTAGGAGCAATCTATCACTTCTGTCTCTGTTGATAAGTTTTCTGACACTTTTAATAGTAAGCGCGCTGCAGCCATGGGAATTGTTAATGGTGTTGGGAACCTGGGAAATCTGTGCGCTCATACATTTTACAATGCCTTTCTCCGCCAACCTCACGTTTTCATTACACAGGATTGGATCATACACATGGAAGGCAGCATGGGGCCCTGAGTATCACCAATCCATGGCTATATCGCTTGCCGCCCTCGCTTTGAGCACACTTCTTGCGCTAGGTATCCTTGCATATACTTCCTTGAAATATCTCTCCTCTTACACCTCGTATAATTATAGTAATCAGGCAGATACTTATTTCTAAGAACAGACAATTGGATGCAGATGAAGATGCCGCCCTCAAAGATGCTGATCGGACTAGGGTTGAGGAGGCGGCTCGTCTAGAAGGTCTTACCTTTGAACAGGCAATGCAAAGGCGAAAGGGATATCGATACCTCTACTAGAGATCATTGATGTCTTATCAGAATCAATCATGATGTGTTTTCGACCTGGAGCCTGGAGGCCAAGGTGACAAGCTCGGATATACATACCGTATATGTGATTCAGTTAGAATTCGGACGACAAATCACGAAAATTGGGGGTTCTCCGAGTTATCCCTGACGCTACTTAGTGAGCAGCATCTTGATTTCAAGTCCTCACTACAGGGAGTGGCCATGGTGGCGTTAATGTCCCCCCACCCCCTGTGTTGACGCCATGATCGGATGACCTTTCTTGCTGATGCTAGATCAAAGATAAGGACTGCCCAAAAAAGTTGAATTGTCGTTTGTGGCTACGATTCGATTTGCCAGTGGTGACCCCATCAGACACCATCGTCCACAGCAAGGTACATCCATACTTCCGAATCTCCGTCTGGCCCTCCGTTCGAGAATCCAAAGTTATCGTACAGTGCCTTGGCCTTTATATTGTCGTCATGGACTTGGAGACATAGAACCCTTCGTCTGGTTTCCTTCGCATCTTCCCTAACCTTATCCCTGACTGCACCAATCAATCGTTTCCCCAACCCCTGGCGTCGGTAGTCGGGATGTATCCACATGCCCACCATCATATAGGCCGCTTCGTCGTCTGCCACAACATTCTTTGGGGGCGAATATCCGATTGCGTTCAGCATCTGGGGTGTCAAAACACTGGCTGTGCCTAGCCATACTTCCTCGCCCTCAGAGGACGTGCGTACGGCGAAAGTCACTCTTCCCGGTGTATCTAGGCGTTTGCGCCATTCATCGCTTGTATATTTCGACGCGTCCTCGTATGTTGATCCAAAGGCGTATGCATCTGTTCGAAGCCCAAGAAGGCGTATCGTAGAGTATAATGAGATATGGGCCTTTGTTGGTGGCTGGGGTATCTCGATTATGTCGTACATTGTCAGGGAAATGTCGTGTCTTCGAAGTGAAGGATGTTGTTGCCTATATGGAGGTCATTTCTGCGGTGGGCAAGGAGTCATTCAAATCGTGACTCATGGGAACACAATGCATCTGTTATCAGTGGCTATCTCAAATGCAGGTAAGAGTACTCGTATCGTTTCGAGGGTATACTAACAAGCTGGCTTGGGAAGCAGCCGATAAAATAGCGCCCTTTTCTCGAACCCGTCGAGACAAGAAAGATCGTATAAGATTTGGGGCTCAACCAAAGAACTCCAAATAGAATACAGCCCTGTGCAGGGCCTGTCTTAACACTTTGTTAACGCATGGTGGAATCCATCGGGGGTCGGGGCACCCAGGGGTAAAGTAGATCTCTGGCGTCTTGAGTAGTTGCCGCCTAAACCCTTGTTTCCGGGAGGCGCGATCCTGAATCACTTGAATGCAGTGGCAACCCGGATCACATGAGTCAAGTCGTTATCTCCTCTCAGCGAGAGTATTGAAGGTGAGCTCACAAACGGTTCAGATAGCAAAGAACTGAGTTGGTTCGAATTGCTAGCGGGCCCTTCAGTAACGTTAGAGGTACGTATGCATGAGACTTTCCCTCATTTAACGGTCTAGAGCTCAAATATACTTAAAGCTGTCGCTTTCATCTGCCATCACGGAGAGTCGGAGATAAGAACGACGGTGCTGGCGGCAGTGCTTGGCCGAATTGAATCGGAGAAAATAGTACTTTAAACGATTGATGCCGAACGACTCATCTCTTATGAACGAAGTGACTGAAAACTCTTTTAAATTTGTCTTAATTTAATAATTTTTGCATTCGAATTATCTCCGAACAAGTCCGCGGGACATTATCTTCGAAGTAAAGGTAAAGGAAGGCAATTGTGGCATGAAACCCAGAAGTCAAAAGCTTCAAGTTCTTCGACTGTTTCTTGCCCCGTAACAAGTTTCATCCTATGTTGATGTTTCGGGTAAGGCTAGAGCTATCACACGGGCTGTTAGGCCACTACGGTCCAAACTCACAAGGAGTTGGGCCTGTACTATATTCACTTATATACTACTCTACAAATGTAACTAGAAAGTTCTCCTAAATACTATATCTTTTTCTACAGTTTTCTCTACTTTTCCGTGATCGATCGGCATCGACATCAGGGATAGATATTGCCGGATTACCCGTTAAGGCAAATCCGTCAACATCCTAGACCCACTTTACCTCTATCCAATGCTACAGTGAATTCAAGAATTGGAATCACAATCAGTGTATCTGGAGCCGGAGGTCAGCAACCGTTCTGTGCGGTCCGAACCCAGAGTATACAGCACTGCATATTTCCCTCTCAACGCTATATCCTATCCTCAATAAGGGTCCATGTTATGCAGTGCTCTTTCTTCATCTTACTTTTACTGAGAAGTATGTCAAAAATCCCCGGACTCCGCGTGTAGTGAGGCCTATTACATGGTGGATCTTCAACAAAAGCTAAGGGTTAGTAGAGCGCGTTGAATACCTAAAACTGTTTTTAACATATTGTCCTTCTCAGGGACCTATTGCATAAAATGTATACGGTATAAGTCAGTTATTGAATTTGTGTAGCTAGGAACTAAAACTGCATATCTCTAGTAGCTTGCTTGACCCTTTCCGTAAGCCATCTGTCTTCTTTACAGGTTAAAGCCCTACTCACACGATAGCCTTATGTAGATGTATGACTGCTTGTGCTTGTTTCCCGTATATCTGGGCCGCCCCTTGGAAATTACCGAAGGTTCTTTACCTTTTTTCCCAGTACCTGTCCATTGTCGGGCTATCTCTTGTCCTGAGATTTAAGAGTACGTAAAGAGATCATGATTTCTCTTCCTTCTTGATTCAGAAGAAATTGTAGATAACTGCGAATCATATCGACTGTCTCTTACCTGTGAGTGGATACTCAATGCTGATAGGAATCTTGTCATTGAATATTGCTCTATAAGTACAGGCTATATCTGCATTTATACGAGTGAAGGTAAGTAAACTATCCCACTATGTGAGAAGAAAGTCGAACAACATGTATTTCAGCCATATTTAAGGACATGGGCCATCTCGAAACAAACTCGTGTTATAATTACTTTTCTCTGTGTATTCTGCACTTCCATATGGTCTACCACGCTCATATTACTGGGATACAGGACCGGAAAAATTCGAGGTAAGCATTCCCAAGTCATCAGATTAGCTTGATAAGAATACCATTACGCCACAGCTCTCTTTCGCCGCTTTCCTGATGTCTGCCGCCTTACACCAGATGATCCGTCGCGTAGTGGTAAATTCTTCCTTGTTCATCGTGTTTTATTTCGGTGAGTGCTTTCTCCCCAGACTCGAAAGTATCTCCAGGCAATTGATATCGAGATGCAAGTCATTCTTAGCCTTTGTACGATCAAGGCATACCAGGAATGTAAGTAGGGATTTAATGAAACACAGTAATTTGAGTAATTATGATTGTGGTACACATAGGTCGCAAATGTATTGCAAAATGAACTTCATTAAACTCGTTCATCTGGATGGTGCGTATAGTCGACCTGATGTTTCTATAGGAGTTCATACAACGACAATTATTCACTCAGGAATGCTTTACTACGTATGCTGCTTCCCTCTTCCCTTCGCATTCCTGGTTCCAAGTAGCATCGGATTTCGAGGTGTATCATATGATGTCTATAACATGATACTCGTGTAAGTATCCACTCATTACTTCAAGATGAAATGAAATTGAGAGCCTAAGTTTGAAACCGCATAGGCGATATATGACGATGTCGAGCGTGCTTTCTTGCCGGTTGCTGCTGCTACTTCAAGAACATGGTGGTCAGACGGTGCGAGATATCGTCACATCACCCGAATACCTCCCGGATTCTACGAAGCCCATGGAGACTTTGCTCTTTCTACGAGCAGACATGCAAGTAGATGACGGGGAATTTGAACCCGGAACTAAAAAATGATACATTCCATAAGCTCGACCTCTGCTTAATTACAAGACATCACCATCCATGACTGGATTGACGATGTAATACGGGTGCCATGTGGTGTCAATCTGCTAACGAAGAAGAACCATTGGACAGATTGTTTTGGGACCATTCGAGCATACTGCCGCCTCGCTATGAGGTCTCCCTATGATATCAGGCAAGCAATTGATTGCTCACACTTCATGCCTCTCGAATATACATTCCAAGTTGATGTCAAACAGTCGCGTATATCCATACACACATAATTTATATTGTCGTTGGCAAAGCCTGTCTCTGGTTGATCATTAGGATCCGATACAGCGCAAGTCCACCGAGCCCGAGACAGACAAGTCGAAGTGCGACCAGTGGCCGATATTCTGTCGTCAACTTGTTATACTTTGCACCCCAGCTGTCGACAGTGGAAAATATTGATCCCTTAAGATCGTCGAATAGCGAGTGGAGGTAAAGGTAGTGATCATCTGCTGTCCCTTTTGAAAGATGACGAATGTTCAAAACAGAAGATGGAATCATAAAATGTTGTCAACTTACCCCGCAGAAACCCATGGAAGACGAAACTCATGTTGAAGAGAAGAGAAATCACCAGTTCGTGAATTAGGAGGAGCGGGATGAGGACAGCAATAGGGCCAAAGAAGATGGAGAGACACACGATGTGAACGGTGTGCGTATGGTTCACAACTACATGGGTAACAGAAATTATCAAGAATTAGAAGTCGCAAATGTGGAACAATATACTACGTACGTATCCATTTTGCGCCATAAAACGCGTAGACCGGCCACTCCGTAGGATGCTGGAATATCAAGCGCAGACATTCAACTAAGTTTGCACGATAATCAATATGAAAGCATAGGGTCGTAAGAAGACAGACCTATATTCGCCCAGGTAAAGGTGTGTTGTATCCACTGCAATGCATCTTGAACATGAGGCACAATGAAGTCTCCTGTGCATTCAAGCGTCAAGGAATTCAGTCCACACGTGTAACAAATACGTACTTAGGTGGATGAAGATATAATGAACCGCACGCTGGATTAGACACGCAATGTCAATGACTTCTGAGTCCAAGGAAACATCAACGGGTCGAGCCGCGAGATACATGTGCTCTGGAAGTATGATGGAAGTGAGTGGCAAGATGAGAAAAGGTCTTCCACACTAGAATTGAACCTGCAGGTTCGAGCATGGTGAGGGTATTGGTTCAGACCGATCCTCCCGAAGGGAACGTGTCGCGGCGTGTGAGTTTTGGACGATATATAAATATTATATAATTCGATTGATCAATGTCTCGGATATGGTGTAACGGCTAACATTGCCGCCTCTCATATCTTCAGTGCGCGGCAGCTCGGGGTTCGATTCCCCGTATCCGAAATTTTTGTGATCTTCAACTCATTTTATTTGGAAGGTTTGTTTTTACCACGCGGAGGGCCGTACTAGTACATACAACGTGGAGTTGCATCTAGGTACGTTACGGACACCCTAACCCTTCTGCCTTCAGTTGTGTGAGAGTCGAAATCAATCATCTAGCCCCGACCCAACCACTTTTACACCTAGGCAAGGGGCAGTTCATTCTATTTGACATCTTACATTGTACATCTAAAACCCCAGGATCCGTCTGGCGATAGTTTGATATCCACTCCTTAAACACTTCCTGAGTCCGCGATCTTGCCCGCTTGGTGACCTACGACTTTCTCAATGACTGCCTTGACCAGTTCAACATCGGGGTGTTCGACATCGATCACTCGCTTCTCTTTCTCAAGCAAGCCACGGAATTCTTCTGGGAGAATATCACGATCAAAATTGAATCGTGAAGAGCCCTCCAATGCGCGGGAGACAGCCTCGGAGAATTTGGCTGGGTGCGCGGTGGAAAGCACAATTTGCCTGACGTTTTCGGGGCTAGTACAAGATAAGCAAAACATCTTGCTATAAAATTACGAGACAACTCACTTTTGTTTTGCAACGATGCCAGCGGCGGCGAATCCAACTGCGGTATGTGGATCGGCAATGTACGAGACGTTACCGTTGAAGAAGGTCTGGATAGTAGCAAGAATCTGAGAGGGCAAGAATCAATATGAGTTTAGGAAAAGAGGGTGAGTCGATACCTCTTCATCGGATATCCTCTCGGCTGAAAAGTCTTTCCTGGCCGACTGGAGGATATTGACTGGGAGCTCGACGCGACCATTGGCCTTCATGCTCGACATCCAGCTGCTGAGAAGCTTGCCAGCCTCGACCTCTTTCTCAGACTGGCTCCCGGACGCATTTTCAAACGCGAGGTACCATAGCAGTCGCTCGAAGTTGCTTGAAACCAACACGTCCATTGCGGGGCTGAGAGTTTCCTTCACTCCAGATGTCGCGGTGCCCTGCTTTCCGTCAGATGATCCGTCGGCTGGGGCTGTGGCGCCTGACGATCCATCATCTCCCGTCACGGTTGAATCAACCTTTTCATAGTTGCCGCTCTTCCAGAAGCGTGCAAGGATATCATTCTCGTTAGTTGCGACGACTAGCTTCGACACTGGAAGGCCCATACGCTTAGCGTAATACCCAGCCAGGATATCACCAAAGTTGCCTGTGGGGACGACGTACTCAATCGCGATGTCATCGATATTGGTGCCGGCAGGAAGTTGGGATTGGAGCTGGAAGTAGGAGACGAAGTAATACACGGTCTGAGCAACTATGCGGGCCCAGTTAATCGAGTTGACGGCGGCAAGGCGGTGAGTTGAGTTGAATTCTTGATCGGCGAAGAGGGATTTCAGGATGTCCTGCACACGCGTTAGGGTTGTAGTATTTGAATCTCTAGGATCGTACGGACTTGGCAGTCGTCAAATGTGCCCTTGACGGCGACATTGTGAACATTTGCATCGGTGACTGTGGTCATCTGGGCCTCCTGGATGGGGGATACACGTCCTTTGGGATGGAGAATGAATATTGAAACGTTCGCCTTGTTACGAAGTCCGTAGATCGCTGCACTACAGAGGGATCAGAGCCGGAATTTCTCTTTAAACATGATTTACAAACCTTCCCGTGTCGCCACTAGTTGCACCAACGACAGTCAACTTCTCCGGCTCGACGCCTTCAGCCTTTTTAGCATTTCTGCGGAGAAGGAAGAATTCGAAAAGATTGCCAAGTAGCTGAAGGGCTACATCCTTGAACGCAAAGGTAGGACCATGGAAGAGCTCCAAAACAAAAGTCTTCTCGTCCAACTTCTTCAATGGAGTGACATCAGGATGCCGGAAGGTCTTGTAGGACTTCTCGACGAGTTGCCGGAGCTCAGCCTCGGAGATCTCATTTTTAGAGATGTAAAGTGAGAGGACTGCAACAGAAAGATCGACGAAAGAGTAGTCTTTCCAGTCCAATTTCCAGTTTTCAGGTAGAGCTGGGATGTATTGGGGTATGTAGAGACCACCATTCGGTGCTAGGCCAGTCAGGACGGTCTGCCGAAATCAAAACATCAGAACGTTCATGATCCAGTGAGATAGATATGCACCTCTTCAAACGAAAGCCTTTCGCTGCCCCCTCTAGTTGAGAAATACTTCATAGTCGTTGGGATGAAAGTGATTCGGACTGCTAATTGATCTTTTGATGACCTTCGGTCATTCGGCCGTGACTCAGAATTTGAAATTGATGGCATCAATTATTATCAGCTTCCGATAACCCGAACTTCGAGCCCTTTTCCGAGTCGACGTCGAAGGAGAAGCTCGTCTAAAAGAACATACATTCTCATGACATCCGGCAGATCTCGGATATGCGATTGGGGAAAATCTTTATTGAGTGTTCAAAGCTCCTGAAGCACAAGGAATATCATATGAATGGTGCTATTGTTACGAACGCTCGAATGGCCCAACGAGCATCATCGAGTTCTGTTAGAATGGTCTCTTTTTGCCACAAGAATGTCCAGCTGAATGCCTGCGGAAGCGCCACTGGCACGACTAGCTATATGGACAAAAAAAATCAGCACTGCAGGGCTCTGTCAGTGAATGTCAGTGAATGAAGGCTCCACAAACCCCTCGCCCTTTTGAACCCCCCATGATTTAGCTGCAAAAAAAAATGGATAGAACGAGAGCCGACGAGAACCGGTATATTATCCTGACCTGGTGCTCTGCTTACCGTCAGTTGACCTGAAAAACCGACACAACCGATGGCAGGATGGTCATCGGTACAGGAGAATGGTGTCCGTTTCACTCGCGTTGAGTACTGTACCTTAAGACGACAATCTAGGAAATTGATTAGATCCTAGTCACTTATTGGCTCCTTTATACAATTGACCGAGGTGTGGCAGTGCCTGATCGACATTACCGCGAGGACAATGCCGTCTTTGTCACAAAATCCCTCGTTCAATGGACAGCCAACGTTACTGTGCGGCCGGGCGCCTGATAACCTACCATGACTTGTCCACTTTACTCCATGTCCTTATAACGACCTCTTCTTGCCCTGACTTCTGCTCCCCATTGCCCTTTCTTCAAGTTGTACTAAAATGAACTTCCTTCTATCTTCACTCTTCTTCTTCACGACGACCCTTGTGCTGCTGCGCGGCACACATGCACACATTGTAGCTTGGCACAAAGGTAAACATTCTCTGTCATCGTGTAAATCAGAAACATCGCTGACTTGCTGTATCTCTAGGAATGTACTGCCTCAATGGAACATCTGGAACGGATGATCCTTCAACAAACGACGCGGTCAATCCAATGTACGAGGTAGGTTGAGCATCGGTCTATGTTGGAGGTTTGTAAGCTTACAACCGTCGTTGTAGATGTCTACTTCTGACTGGTGGATGCACCATTACAATGGCGTGCGTGAGCGTCGGCATCATGATAGGCACTGACTGACTGACTCTGCCCCACCTTTAGTGCGATCAATTCCCTCCTGCCCCTGGAGACTTCCTCGAGCTGTAGGTTCATGTCACATCTTGTTTTTCCTCTGCCCTTAAAGAACATGCCATCATCAGACCTGCAAATGGCAACTTCACCGTTGAATTGGCCATGAATCGCGCGTTTACAAGCCTTTCATTCGATGGGCAGTTCGTTGGAACGTTTGGCGATGGTCAAGATCATCCAGGACTTGGGGTCACCATCGAAGGCCAGGTTCCACAATGTATTACAGAGCCCAACAGTACGTCAATCGTGATTTCCCTACGTGACAGTTCTAACGGTGATCCACAGTCCACACACAGAACCAAAGTATGGCTGCTGGGTCTGCATTCGCGATATCATATCAGGTATTCAGATACTGGCACTCCACCTGCGCCCAACTTGACACCTGTCTCTAGTCCGATATTACGAAAGTGACGCCTGAAAACCTCGTCGTCTTCACTGTGCTTTATAAGTGAGATTATTTGTGTATATTGCGCTCCGGTTCGAGTCTGATAAATGATAGTACTCCATGGGAGCTCATCGCAGTCTACTCTGTACCAAATCTTCCAGCCTGCCCTCCAGGTGGTTGTATCTGTGCCGTACGTGGTCTAGCTTCTTTGTTTCCTGCATGCCCTAACAGTCTCCCCTAGTGGGGCTGGGTTCGTTCAATAACAATCCCTTGTTCAATTCCACCGCTGACCATTCTATTTTTGTCTCTATGTAGGTTCCCAATGGGTGCGTGTAATGCCATTGCCTCGTTTCTTTCTATACTGATTGCCAATATTATCCTTCATCGCTCTTTTCTTAGTTGCGGTACACCTAACATATACATGATGCCGTACAGATGTATGGTGACCGGCCTCACCGGCAACGCCGCAGTTGCTGCGGGTACCCCAGGTGTTTGGTGTGAAGACGACACTTCCAATTGCGTCTCTGGCGCTAAACAACTGATCTACTGGAACCAAGCGGATGGGAACAACATCGAAGTCAGCGGTACGGACCTCGCAGGAGAGCCCAAGTCACCAGCGTATAATACGAAATTGGGTTTCGCAAACGGTCAGTTCCCTTTGTCATGTTTGTAGAGGGATACAATGGCATTTATTGAATCATCTCCTTGTGACTGATAGGTGCACAGACGGATATTTTCCTGCAAGCAGGCTCCGCCACAACGACCTCCATCGCCCCTGGTTCCACACCGACATCTACTTCCCCCGGACCCACATCCACGTGCAAGTCGTCGAGTTCAAGGCTTTCTGTCAACGATGCATGGCCATTCCTAGTCCTGATTTCTATCTTCTCAACCTTTTTCTCCTAAAGTACAATTCTCTTTTTTCTTCCTAATTATACAGTGTAACATATGCTTCAGAACGTCCTAGATTTTGTAAGAACTTTCTGGCTGGAATGTATTTTTTCTCCGATACTGATTGGTGCCCTAAGCATTGAGTGCACTTGATTGTGACATATAATCCTTGATTCATGAAACGTTCATCTTGATGCACTGTGCTCAGAATATCCAGGGTACAAAGATCCATTAAGGGCAGGATACTGGGGACTCAGAACACGAGGCCAGCCGCATGCCTCGAAGCTTGTCCTGCGACCGCCAGTGTACCGGTGAACTCTCAAGATCTCAAGACCGATAATGGCCGAGTTGTCATTCTTCGAGGCGGTCCCCACCACGGCACTTTAGTTTCGCTGAACATTGGAGGCGTTCCTACCTAAAGTGGCACCATTCAGCCGTCTAATTACTGCGGGGATATACTCTCGAGCTACGCCTTCGCTGTCTTTCCGAGTCCCTTTGGTGGATCGTAACTGAAGACCCGGTCCTCTTAGAGCGCTTTTCTATGGAAGTTACTCCTCTAAACAGGTTGCAAATTGAGGTCGTTTCAAGCTCGAAGCTGACAAGATTCAGTTAGTGCTAGTGCTACCACGCTAACTACAAGAAGAGTACGTCACTGCAATAATTCTAGTGGGGTCCGGGAAGGGTTCGACAAATGTGTAGTATTTCCTCCCCGTACTTCACATTCTCAAGGCACAATGAATAGCCGACCCTTTGGCAGCGACTTATAATATGGTGGAGTGAATACGCGTCATGAATCGGATACGTCTTGATCACCCCCCACCCTAGCAGCTTCTTCTGAATCCTCAGCTGATCCTGCTTTGTTCATGAGAACCTGTCTCTCTTGACGTATGCCTTTGAGCGGGGTTATAGTCCTGGAGCCCCAATTCACCAGCAATTGAATTGTTCGCTGCATGTGGCACGTTCCTATTACATCTGTGTCGTCGTGTAACATTGATAATATTGACCCCCTGCCCCTGTTCACCGGCACCCTCGTCCAAGGCCAAGGACCTCCTCACGAGTCACCATCACTAGGCGTTCTACAATTCTCCGCGACAACGCCGTGCCCGGAAAATACATATAGCAAAATTTACAAGGCAGATTTTCCTGAAAAAAGCCTGCAGAGAATTCTGTGAGAGTCTGTCGTAATAATTGAGCGCACATGCACATGGCTGTCTATCTCCAGTGACAAAATTAAGGGCAGCGCTTAGTGGGCACGGCCAACGTGCTCGAGGACTTTAGACCTCTCCGGATCTCTCGGGCCGTTCAACATCTTGATAACTCCGGCCCGGATTCAAGTTGACCTCCTAAAAATTCCAAAAAATGGTCACCTCATGTGGGAAGCCAAGAAACTTTCACGACGGACCTCCGCTCAAACACACGGCCGAGGGATCTCCGCTGCGAAATCAATACAGCACAACATAGCACCCTATGTTTTATTAAGGCACTTTCTCTTGACGATCTCATACCCAAGCCCCTACAACCAGGATAAACCGGACGACGACTACGAAGGATATGCTTTCTGCTGGGGAGCTCATTTGGGCATCATGTCGGCCTCTCATTCGACTGTAAATATCTCTACCATTGTATAATGTCTTCTGGCCTTTTGGACTGAACTCTGTGCAGTGTACTCTGCGTAGCGAGTGGCTTTATCCTCACCAAGACCGACAACTTCCCCCCCGTAGCTGCACGCGGCGCGGGGCAGGTCATGCTAAACATCGCGCTGCCGAGCCTCATGTTTTCAAAGATAGTGCCCGCATTTAACTCTGACAATATCAGCGCGTTAGGTAAAAAAGCTTTCGAAGCTTTGGTCCCTATTGATAGAACAGCGAGTAACTCACGGATGCATCCTTCTTGTAGGCCCACTCGTTCTCGTAGCTCTCATATACGAGGCATTAGGCTTTCTCATGGCGTGGGTTATCAAGCAGTTCTTCTGGGTACCACACCGTTTTCGATATGGTATGCTGGTCGCTGGGGCATTTGGAAACGTCGGAGACATTCGTGAGTGGGATTTCGCAGCAGCCAGTATTTTTCTAACTATCCACATTTCATTATCCAGCAACGTCGGTCATAGTAAGTGTGACGGGAGCCGCACCTTTCAATGGCACAGTCGATCAGAACCTTTCCGTCGCCTACATCTCCGCTTTCATTCTAGTCTTCATGGTAAGTGAGGCACTCAAACCTTGATGTCATGCGCACTCAATGAATCAAACATCTGACATCCGCCGTTTTCATTTAGTTGACCCTGTTCCCTGGTGGAGGAAACCGCTTGATTGCGATGGATTTCGTTGGTCCTGATGTAGAGCCAGAGGAGGTCCAAGAAGCAGTTCGCCGCCGCCGCCGCGCTATCTTCCTTGCTGTTCCAAACCTTGTGTCGCGGCTTACCGGAGGACGTCTCCTCAAAGAAGTCTCTAAGAAGGTCAGCGATTTGCATACAGACGAGGAGAAGTCGGTCACCTCTGCGCCTAGCAAGCTTGAAAATCCCGCCTGTGACCATCAATCAGAAACTTTTGGCTTGAGCACTACAATTGAAGTATCTCATGGAAGACACGTCACCTTCAATGACGACACCCCTCCGGCTACTGAAGGGATTCGCTCGCCCTTATATAGCCCGACGCCGACTGAAGTGGGTTTCAGTCATTCAGTAATTTCCCCAGAACCCACCGTGGTAGGTGACACCTCTAAGTCCACGCACAAAGCCCAGGACAGCGAAGTCTTGCCAACCACAAATATCGCATCAGCACCCGCTTCAGCTGAGCCTGCCTTTGCTGATTCCTCTGTATCGTCTTCGCGCTTTGGCGCAACCCTTCGATTCTTGCGCGCCCTTACTAGCCTACTTATCTCCCCCGCCTCCCTAAGCATCCTCCTCTCCTTCCCCATCGCCCTCATCCCTCCCCTCAAAGGTCTCTTTACACCCCTCCCCGCCTCAAATTCCACTTCCACTTTCCAGAACCCTCACATCCACCCCGCGCCAGACGGCCTCCCCCCACTCTCCATTATCCTTGATACCGCAACCTTTATCGGTGGGGCATCTGTACCTTTGGGCCTTATCTGCCTGGGCGCTGCGCTCGCACGCCTCAAGGTACCACGCAACCAGTGGCGCACTCTCCCCACGGGTGCCATCGGGTCGCTTGCTATAGGAAAGATGCTCATTGCACCCGTGATGGGCGTCGGCATTGTCAGGGGGTTAATCAGTGGGGGTGTGATTGACAAAGACGATAAGGTTCTGCAATTCGTTTGCATGTGAGTATCCGTTCCTTTTCAAGGACATGTTAATAGCTGATCTTACCATTCCAGCTTCTTCTCGTGCCTGCCGACCGCAACAACACAAGTTTTCCTCACGCAGGTGTTCAGCGGAACAGGGAGCGCCGAACATCTGCCAGCATTCCTCATTCCTCAGTATATTCTCATGTTCATTTCAATGACAGCACTCACGGCATATACACTTCAATACCTCTTCTAATGTCCCAAAACTATGCATCCCACATCCGCTAGCTAACATAGGCAATCCACATCAACAGTCTTCTCTCTTTTTTTTTATCTGGGTATTGGGTTATAGAGCTTCTCGCATCACGGATTGTTAGACATAGCTAGCCAATAGTCTTCTTTAATTTCTGCTACGACATCCCCAGGTTTTTGTGACTCAAGAAGTAGAAGGTCTCACCAAAAGCAGCCTGAGCAAAGACAACACGGCGCCCCCGAGAAGCCCAACCAGAGTCCTACTACCGGACGCCTCCGCCCACTCGAAAACCGATGCAACAACCTCGACTCTAAGCGAACGACGTACATCCTTCATAGCGTATTCAATCTCAAAGGGCGGGCGTACCAGCTCCTTTCGCTCTCCCGGGTCTGAGGATAAAGACGAAAGGGCGGCGGCGGCAACTAACCCTGACGTGAAGCCATCCTCGTGGAACCCGTAACGCAGGTATGCACCGGCGAAAGAGATGCCTGCCTTTCTTTGAATAAAAGACATGTCTTGCTGGGCATTAACGGTCTAGAGAACTGTTAATAATCCGTTTAGGGTATGCGAGGGGTAAGGTACCGACATTGTGATTTAGGACGGGATGATCATATTTCCATCGTCCTGCGATGAGGTGTTCGTGCGGCTCGATAGGGGCATTGAGCGTAACCAAGACAGGCCCGTATTTTGCTTCGGGGATGTGTTGGAGGTCGTTCATCCCATCTTCAAGGATGGTTAATCGCTACATCTCAAAATGGTATCAATTGCGTACAGGTTCTATGTTAATACGAAAGGTTAGACGCTTAGAAAGACAAGTCTAAAAAACGTACAGAGAGACTTCCTCCGAGTTCACCCTCTTTCTGCCTTGGCTGTCGATTCCCGACTTCGTGAGGTAGTTCCAGCACGACCATGCCGCCCGGTTACGAGGCATCAACTGTGGAATTCCATTAGGTTTACAAGGTCTTACTAAAGTTCATTAAAACAGAAACAGCTTACCCTGACATCAGAATGTAATACAACCTCATTTCTATTCCACTGGAACATGCTCAATATCTCCTCTTCCTGTCGAGTTGCGCCCTTTCCCCCTTCTATTCCTTCCCCATTCCGGAGAATACGCAAAGCGTCGTCGGAGTGGCAAGCCAAAATGACATGGTCATATGTTTCTGATATATTCGTTGACGTTTTGAGCAGAATTTTGTAATCGTTGAGGCGGGTGAGAGATTGCACAGGACTAGAAAGGTGGAGGTGTGATTCATCGAGCTTCGAGAGAATTTGGCTGACGTATGCTTTGCTGTTGTGCGATATATTTAGCAACCAAAATTGAAGTCTGAGGAGCTACATGCACACCTTCCTCCCTTTATAGTGAGCCAGGAGGGCTTCCCTGTGATTTGAAGAAGGTGGTGGTTGTGCATAAATGTAACCTATGATTGAGTTTAATTGACGTTGGAATTTCGGATAGCATCTAACGACGATGAAAAACATACCAATGTCATTGCAGGAAAGTCCATGGCACACTTATCAGCTGGAGTACTCCAGATAGCGGCAGTCATAGGCTTTAACAAGAAATGTTAATCTCATATACATGAAAAAGGCATTGGGCTTACGATGAGATAATTATCTCTGAAGGATGTAGAATAGCCTTCTCGATCTAAGTATTCGCCTATAGAAAGGTGTTTCTGATCGTCTTTAAGTAGAATTCTCCCCGCCGTTGCGTTGAACCTAGCAACATCCCATACAAGTCTCCACATCGAAGGGTTAAGTAAGTTCTTTGCTTGGCAGAAAACAGTAAACAGATTCTTCCCAGCCCATTCAAACGCGCCACCATCGCGCGACACGCTAAATGTCATCTCCGTGGGGAGAATGAGTTCAGCAGTACTCTTATGCAGGCGCAAAAAGCGCAAGAAGTTTGGATATGTGCTCGGATTGAAGACGATGAATCCGGTGTCGACGTCTATGCCTTCTTGACACTCCCTATTAGGAGTATAGTGGACAGTATGGGCATGTCCACCTGGACGCGAGTCCGCTTCATAGATGTCTACAGTGTGGTCGCTGTATTCGTTGAGCAGCCAAGTTGCAGCAAGTCCGGAGACGCCAGAGCCAACGACGGCGACCTTCATGGTGGTTGGAAGTTAAGAAGAATGGACACCTTGTAGCAACATTATTGGTATCGAGGCAATTGTAAGCAAACTTCGTGATTAGACGTCAACGCGTCAGCATGGAGCAGTAGATCTAGATCCGTATTACCTGCTTTAAAATGTGAAGTAAGAATGTGGACATATGTGGGTTTAGAGGAAATGTGGACATACCCGTGATAAGATAAGTTTGTAGAACTTCTCGACATCCAGATTATAAGTGGACTGTTATAATTACTGTGGACACCAATTGCAAGTGACAACCGTTACGGAGAGTTTCGTTGTCCACTTTCAGATCACGTGATTGTACTGTACCAGCGAGTGGTCGCGTTGACGGTCATTGTGACGGTTGTCATACTCATTAGGGTTAAAAATGCCGATGTTTTTAACATTTCACACGTTTTTAACATGTTTTTAACATTCTTCACATCGTACCCTCCTGAACCATCATATGATATATGTGAAAAATGGAAAATTGTTGAGAACCTATGTTTGTCGAAAACTGGCCTATTTCTCTGAGTCTACGTCATAATCAGATGCTCACGGCTCAACAGCAACAGACTTCTTCTTGCGGCTCATCATGATTTTATCAAAACCAGCTCGGCAGAGCTAATCGACCTTCTCAGGCTTGTCGAGGATACAATCATTGATGCTGGCAGTTTGGAAAGGAAAGACTGGACGGCTCACATGGGTCGATTATGCGACGTTTGGCAGCGTCGAGATGATGGAGAAAATGTACCATGGCCTGACGTAAGTGTCATATACGTGTTGTGGGTCCATATATGGTCACGATTTTCTAAAACAAATCGGCATAAAAAAAACTGGTCGACGCGTTTGTCATACCCATAGGCGACAATGATGGTGTTTTTATTCATACGAAGGGGATTTCTCATATACAGGTTACAATGTATTTTTATGACCGATGACCCAAGCCCAGAACCATTGACGCCCTCCCAGCAACACGTTTGAAAGCCGCTCTTTTCTTTTGCGGGGGAACAAGCGCCCGAGGCTGGGATGCACCACTCTCCACGTCATCCGAGTCTGCGACTTGCGTCCTTACCTGCGTATTTTCCGCAGGGGAAGCGGTAACCGTCGGAGGTTCAAACGTTCAAATGCGTATACATTTGTAACGCCGATGTCTCCCTCCACCACGACCTCGACATCGGCTAGTCCAACATCAGACTTAGCATCAATGAGGTTGCCCTTAACTTCAATTACTTCAGTGTCAATTGACAGCTCGGGGAAGTAGGAGTCAGCCTCGTCGCCGAGATGATGGTGATGGTGATTAGGGGCGATATGATGAATGGAGGTGACGACATGTGAAGAGAGGCGTCTCACAGGGATGGAAATGCGTCGTACCAAGGGTTTTCCTATCGACTTACTGCGAGAGATCACCGTTTTTTTCATGGTCGTCCCGACTTTGTGAAAGGGCAGTCTCTCCGAAAAGGAGACGTGCCTTTTCTCCCCTGATTTACAGTGAGCAAGGATGCTGGAGTATAGCGATATATCAGCTTACCATTATCAGTCAGTCCTTTGAGCATGGGTCTTAGTGGAATGTCTACTTGATCAGTCTCTA